>JBBPMM010000015.1:0-163265 GCA_038090335.1 Solioccasus polychromus
TCTTCCCAGTTCCTTACATATCCCTCTTCGTCCTCCTTCCGCGTGGACGCCTTGCCGATCTCGCGCAGTTGCCCTCCCCCGTTCACGCACCCCCCTGGGCACGCCATCACTTCCACGTAATCATACCCCTTCTCTTCTCCCTCCACCCCGTTCTTCTTCGCTCTCACTCTCGCCCCAACCATGCGCCCTGCTGCACCTCTCCCTATCTGCACACCAGCCTCTTTTCCAACCTTTCGCACCACGTTTTGCAGATTTCGGAACCCGTAGCACTTGGCTCCCTTGAACACGACCTCGCCGTCGCTCTGCTTTCGTAGCGTGTACTCTTCGTAATCCGATGTGCGAATCGTCTTCACGTCAACATCCAGCGGTTCAGATGAAGCATGTCGGACGGCGGACATGAGCGAGTGCAGATACGAGCCTGAACTCGTGCCCGGGTGATGCAGCATCTCTGGGATAGTTCCCTGCATTTGTGTGTCATCCTCTCTGGGGACTGGCACAGATAAGTCCCAGCCCTTTTCCTGCATGAGCAACTCGAGCTCTCCCGTCGTGATCACACAGTCCACGTCCCGTGTCGAATACACATCGTTGTAAAAGTCTTGACGTGATGCTTCCAGTTTCTTGTCGTAGCAGGGCATCACTGTAACGTGGTATACCTGATCGGGCCTGCATGACGTTGTCAATCGTCACCTTCCTTGATGACGCCAATACACACTGTTTTCCCCAAGCATTCGCTAACCACGACTTGACCAGCGTCCCCATGATTTGCTGGGGACTCTTTGTCCGAGATATAAAGGGCAACATTTCCGAGTGCGTCTTTTCGGCATAGCATATCCATCCAGGACATGCACTCGCCAACATCGGCAACTTGTTGTCCCGTTTGCGTTCCCAATACTCACAGGCATGCTCCAACAACGAGATGTGTCGCGCAAAAGTCGTATCATAGACGTGTTCAAATCCCAGCACCTGCGTACAGAACGCGGCCACTCGGCGCATGACCTGCCGAAGTCCAACAGGTCCGCTCGAGCTGGAGGACAAGGCCGCCGAGAGTGATGCCAAACATTGTGGCGCAATTGACAACACAGGAACCCTGTGCGCAGGTGACTCCGCGGGTGGGTTCGCTCCCAAAAAGTGGAGCACCTCTGTGTGGGACTGGAGCGTGATCAAGACCGATTCGGCCGACGTGATACAACCGCTTCGGGGGACATGTGAAACGTGGGTCACGAGGAATATGAAAATGTAAACGTGCCTGCACGCAAGGCAATCGTTGAGACCGATCTGTGCCTGTTGCAATTTGCGTTCCGAAGTAGTGGATGTGGAGGTCGATACCTCGTAGTAAGATCCGGACGCGTCGATACGAATTTCTGTCTAAAAGGGGAGTTGCTACGGATGGGAAATGAAAAAAAATGAGGGGCATACGGAGGCAGATCCTGCGTCTTTCACGCCGTCTGGCGCATTGTATGTCTCAACGGGCTTAATACATGCCTGTGACGGTGTGATAAAGTCATTGAGGTCCGTGAGTGTCTTCTTTGGGGGTGAGTTCTGGGCGTTGCATCGTGTCGGACGAGTTACTTACGAGAGCACCGGAAAACACCATCGACGTCGAGGACAAGGAGGGAAGTGGTGACTCGGAGCACCTGATAGCGGTAATCGGAATCCATCACGCGTCACGCCGATCTACTTGTGCCAGAGAGGTAACAGTTCCCCGACGGTGCTCTCAATAACGCCCCCTCTATTAATCACTTTTCCATCATCACTCCTGCGAGGGTAGTCTCCTGGTACCATCAATACGGGCATATCAATGTGGCAGAACTCGCCGATCACCTGACGACATAGGCCGCAAGGCGAGATTGGCGAGATGACATCCCTGGCATGCATGTGAATCAATCGAGGAGAATAAAGAGGTGTGCGCACGAGACAATGGCGAGTGCGCCAAATTCCTTTTTCCCTTCGCTCTATGACAAAGCGACTGAGAGCGAATAGATGGAAGCAAACAAGGACCTACAATCGCACTCACGATTGCCGTCCGTTCTGCGCACAACGTCGCACCTATCACGATGTTCAATGATCGCGTTTCGATTCAATCGGACAGGCGGGCACACTGTACGACGCGTTATCGATACTGGCGCCTTTGATGATCGTGTCATCTGTGCACATCAAGGCCGCACCGACACGGAAATTGGAATAGGGCGAATAGGCATTCTCCTTGGCTAGAGAGGCGTCAAGTGGCAGAATGGCTTAAGCGTATTGTAGCCGAGTACCTTGGATAGCTGCCTTGATGACTACTTCACGCGATTCAGAAGATAACATGGTGTATGTATCCATTGACCATTCTGATGTCGGATATACCCTTAATATTGGCCAATAAGTACATATATGTAACTCCAGGCAGAATCTGTAGCGGAATCATTCCAGAAGTAACTTCCATTGTGCTTCTGCAAAAGTAATCATCCCTAAGGAATGAGCGTCTATGCCGTGTCATTGCGTATTACCAAGGGGCGTACGTGGTATTGATACAACACCTTTCAACGAGTCCGAGGGATGCGAACCAGCTTGTAGAGGTCATCGAGGGTATCTCCACCGCGCATAATAACATCATCGGTGGCACCGATAGCAAAACGAACAAACCGAAGTACAAAATCGGCCCATATAACAGCAGTCTCTCCAGAAACAGTCCCTTCGTGTTAGCGGAACTCTATCGTCTTATGCTTGGCTAGCTATGTGAAATTTACCTTCAGAGGAGAGTATTCATCAGCCGCACGGATTACAGCCATGAAAAACCTTACTTTGAGGAACCTCGAATCCTGGTCCCCAGTGTAAGTAATCCGATCTCCTGGCATGTAATTTATTATTCTTGTTAGACTTTCGATGTCAGCCGCTGCCCGAATATACGTGAAAACGTCTCCGATCGTTAAATCCTTGAGAAACGCGTTGAAGCGATTCGATTCTACATTTCCATTTTCTAGGGCACGATGAATGGGATGAACTGAATCGAGCGCAACTATGTCGGGAAGGATATCGAGTATTGAGATATTCATTCATGCACATAAAACGCACTCACTTTCGAAGCGACAGACGAACATAGCAAGACACTTCAGTTGAGCAAGAGTGAAAACAGAGTCTTGGCCACGACCAACGTGGACGTGAAGACCAGTGGAGCGGTTGGGTTTCCATATGACGCGCCGAGAAACGCAATTCATGGCAGCCTTCACCTGAGTTTTCCAGTCCTCCTTACTTGTGTCATAAAAAGTTGAAACGCAAGCTCCACCCCAAAGCGATTGCTTAAAGCACTATCTGAAGTGTCCGGCTGAGAAGTAGCTTCTTGGATAGTTGCGTCCATGGCCACGTTCCAGACTGAATAGTCTGGTTCAGAACGAGTGGAACTTGGCATGTAAATCCGCGCAGCTATCCCAGCACCATTCAACGCGTGTGCCAAGACAGACAACTATATAACCAATTTGATAGGAATTGGTGCCTTCGAAACAAGTCCAGAGACAACAGCTTCAAATTCTAGCCAGACAGACAAAGGCATCGGTGCACACTAAGGGTCCGTGGAACGTTAAACGATCGAATGCTAGAATTGATAAGGTCATATGTTACGTAATGCATGGTCTTTCACGAAGTGACACCCACTACAAGTACTAGCACACATGACTTGAACGACCGGAATTCGCGGGTAAGCTTCTCGCGACCTCAAAGCTCCGTACAAATTATTTCGCCAACGATTACCCAGCCTCGACCTCTTTTCTTGTATGGAACCCTTCGTGCAATCCCCCTCCTCGCTTGGGCATTGACAGGCGACGCGACCAAGACTGACTTCGCTCGAAACATCACTCGTAATGCGTATGTGAAAGGTTATGCGCGATACACGATTTCCGGAAAGGATTATCCTGCGGTAGTCAAGACCGACAGCGACGATAGCGCATGTGTAGACGGTTTACTGCTTCTCCCCCAGAACCGTTCACAGCGCGCGAAACTGGACGATTTTGAAGGGGAAACATACAAAGTAGAGCCAGCCGTCGTCACTGTCACTGATGAAGGCTTGGAAAAACAAGTGCACGCTGACATATACGTATGGAATGGAGGCCCAGAGATTGTTTCAAAGGAGTGTTGGGATTTGGGGACCTTTGAACGAGAGCGGCTGGGAGACTGGTTGGAACTGTTCGGCGGGATGGAGCTCATAGGACATGACTCCGATGATAACCACATATAGTTCGGCGTTAATATGATGTCGTAGTGCACTACGGGTACTGAAGTATGTAAATACTATGTATCACTAAAAACATTTTTTACGGCCTAGTCTTATAAGACCTATATAATCCAAACAATTGGCGCGATTTGCTACCATTAGGCCCGCTATAGAACTACTGTATGTCAAGGTCGCGTTTCCGATGCGTAAAAATATGCTATGAATTGACAGTCAGCTGGATATTTTTCTCCTCTGCTCTTTCACGAATTGATGATCGTGTATTATATGTGGTCGTCACATTATTTTGTATGAATCTCTCGAGCACATCATTTGTAAAGCTGGCCTATTCACTCGTATGGCTTTCACTGCCCCCATATGCACGTTTGTTGTTAATATAGTAGGTCATCCGAATTTAGAGCTATACAACTACATGGATATGATGAAAATCAGAGCCATACTCCAGAGCGAAGAGGTCAATCTATCATCGTGCTGTCGGCCTGTTGCACCCCTGTTCCCCCACTGTCATCCCTGCCATTGTCACGACACTGCTGCTGAATAGCATGTCCTTATCCTCGATGTTTGCATCTTCCCGAACCACTAGACGAACCCGTGCAGCGCCAGAACACGACCCCAAGAGTTGAGCTCGAGGGGGAGCGCACACTCACCAACACTTACTCCCGAAGTTATTTGCCATCAATTTTAATAAGTGCGCTCGTTGAATAGTCAGTGTTAGTCAGATGTGCAAAACCAACACCTAGCAGGTAAGTATTTATATAGACAATTGTTATAGAGATACGTACAAAATTTTATGTGACTTCATCTGCATGAAAACACTTAGAGCATTGAGAGGGTTGAGAACGATGGAAAGTGAATTGTACGGACCTGTATACTTAAATATGCGTGTCTCAAGTGTGACAAGCATCGCCATTCCCGAGTCCAGGTCAATCGTTTAGTGGGGTCTCTGAGAGCTCTCCACTTACCTTGAGTCCCTGTCTCGTCTCCGAATCCCCGGGCCACGGTCTGGAATATGGCTCGTTATGTACCTCGTCTCGTCTTTGAATTGCTCGACAAATGTGACTAGCCTGAACTCGAATTCTTAGGGAGCAAACATACGACCGTGCAAAAGGTGAATCGGTGAACGCTCGCTTCAGGCTATGTTCGCCGGTATCATGATGCACTCTCTGCTCGTCCGCCAGCCATCTCGATTGGTCATCGACGTTAACCCAGCTAGGTTTGGTGTACTTTGCGTAACTCAAGAATCAGTGGGGCGAAGCGGAGATATTATACATGGAAGGGCTCTGTTACAAGAGGCAATGGAGCTTGTAATCTCAGATAGTCACGGGAATCAAACTGCGTCTAGCATATTGCAATTGCACTCGGGAAGTAAAATGACACCTTGAAATGCAAGATTTGCCAGAAGATCCAGTTCACTAGTGCTACAGAATTACGGAACCGCATTGCTGGATCGATTCCACTGCCTGGCTGACCTCGAGAAAACGGAATGCCGTTCGGCTGGCTCCCGGCGCTCATCCGGACAAATCTGCCAGGCTAAACGGCCTCGGGGATTCTTTTAGCACCCGTTTCGAACATCTTAGGGAGCCCGAGGTCATTGGGTTTGTGTCAAAAGCAACTTCGTACGACAGCGGCGTGCTGTTAGCCGTCCGTAATATTTCAAAAGGAGTACTGTCATGCATTACCTGCGCTTTATGAACAGCCGCTAGCTAGGTACGTGGTTCGCAACGCAGGTCCTGGGGAGGCAGTGACAGGGTCGTCAACGAAGATGTCGGACATTTCGCTGGAAATATTTAGCGAGATATTGGGTTGTAGTGAACTGCCGTGCGTCTACAGGCGCGAGGTGAGAATAGCAAAACAAGATAGTTCTAGTGCTCAACGAGCACTGATATTGAGCAACCGCGTTGGACAGGGCGCGTTTTGGTCACGTGGCGACTGTTATAATGCCACATGGGGCTGTACCACTGCCCACTCCGCTAACGCAGTACGTGTGAGACCAGTCCATGGGCAGGGCTGCTGACAATGTTTTCGCAAAACTCAAAACAGAGAGACAAGAACACTGCTGATGACGGTGAAGCCAGTCAACCATTGCTCAATGGGTCACACGTGGATCTCCCCGGAGGAGACGCGGAGGATCACTCACACCTTTTATTCGCGGCCTCGGACGATGACGATGACGAAGGACCTCCGAGTCGTCCCATCACGCCTCGTCGCGGAGAACATACCGTTAGATTCAGAGAGGAGGTCCAAGTTATAGGTCCGCCTCTAAGGTCTACCATGCAGAGTCGAGAAACTGGTGCGTACTCCAACGACATCTTCTGGGTGCATTTCAGGAGCTCTGCTACAGAGTACGAATTAGATTCGGACGACTTCGATGACACGACCCTTTCTGAAATCGGGCGTCAACAGCAAAGAACGTCTGCGCCAGGGCGACGGGGACGACAACTGCCGCTGCTCGTGGGCCTCATGGACTCCTCAGCCTCTCAGAGGACTCCTGACACGACTATTCCGATGTATGAGTCTGGAAATGAAAGTTCCTTGCCCAACTTCGATCTCAGTGAAGTAGCTGCAAAACTGCATGCTGGCGGTAACATGCTTGACTCTGTCGCAAACATGGCCAATTCAATTCTTGGCGCAGGTAAGCTTTACCCCGTTCATTTTGTTATAAACTGATAAACACCATAGGTATCATTGGTATGTAATGTCTCAAAGCAATTGGATGTTCGCCTCATTTTGCTCATAGGCCTACCATATGCCATGAGTCAAGCTGGCTTCTTTCTCGGGATAGTCCTACTTGTGGTACTTTGTGGCGTTACAGACTGGACTATCCGACTCGTGGTGATAAATGCCAAGCTCAGCGGTAGAAATTCTTACATCGAAATCATGAACAGCTGTTTTGGCGCGAGTGGTCGCGCCGCCGTATCCCTCTTCCAATTTGCGTTCGCGTTTGGCGGTGAGTCCCCTCTACTACTAATTACGTGTATCTGATTGCCATGATTAAAGGAATGTGTGCATTTGGTATTATTATTGGTCAGTCTTTTCCTCGTTCTTCTTTGTAATTTCCAACGACAGCACACAGGGGATACGATACCCCATGTTATTCGTTCGCTATTCCCAACACTCTACAAGATACCCGTCCTATCGTTATTCACCAACCGTCAATTCATCATAGCACTTTGCACTATTTGTGTATCGTATCCGCTCTCCCTCCATCGTGACATCCACAAACTATCCCGAGCATCTGGTCTGGCACTCATCGGCATGTTGATAATTGTCGGCTCCGTCCTGGTGGAAGGCCCGCACGTGGATCCGGATTTGAAAGGTGACCCTTCGAAACGGTTTACTTTTGTCGGCCCAGGCGTGTTTCAGGCGATTGGTGTCATCAGCTTCGCGTTCGTTTGTCACCACAACTCGCTCCTTATCTATGGTAGCCTGCGCACGCCAACGCTCGACCGCTTTACGCGTGTCACCCACATATCGACCGCAATATCACTTGTGGCATGCTGTGTCCTTGCCATCTCCGCCTTCTGGGTATTTACCAACAGAACACGAGGCAACATTCTAAATAATTTTTCTCCTGTGAGTATTCATGCACCCAAACGCGCTTCGGATGCTCATTAAAAACATGCGTCAGACCGACTCCTTGATCAATGTTGCCCGGTTTTGCTTTGGGTTGAACATGTTCACTACCCTTCCCCTAGAGCTGTTTGTCTGTAGAGAGGTAGGGTCTTGATTCTGGGATCGATTCGATGCATTGGGCTAAACGAATCGCAGGTCATCGAGCAATACTTTTTCTCGCATGAGAGTTTTAACCCTCAGCGTCACCTATTCTTTACCAGCACCATCCTCTGCGCGTCGATGCTCCGTATGTCTGCGCTCCCTAATCGTTGACCCATGTGCTCACATCCAGTCTAGTGTCGCTCATCACGTGTGACCTGGGTGTGACGCTCGAGATTACAGGCGGCGTTTCTGCGACTGCCCTCGCCTTTATTTTTCCCGCCGCGTGCTACCTTAAGCTCTCCGATCCCCGCACATCGCTCGCTTCGCGCGCCAAGCTTCCCGCCGTCATCTGTCTTGCCTTTGGAATACTGGTCATGGTCGTGTCGCTCATGCTAGCGCTGCGCAAGGCATGGACGCCCCAAGGCGAAGCTAGGATGTGTTCTTGAGGGCATGGTGTTGTACATCATTTATTCATACGGAATACTTGCGACGGACAGGTAGTCTAAACATAGTACGCGAAAACCGACATAGATATAGATATAATCATCGACGCAACTGCACGATGGAACGCAAGCCGCGGACTTGGTCAATGTCTTCGACCTTGGCGCCTCGATCTTTGGACTCGGTCGCCAGTAGGGGAGACACGTTGGGAAATGCTTCCCAGAGCTTCTCGACGGCTTTCAGGGGCTCCGAGGTACCGTTGTTTGGCTCAAACACGAGTAGCCAGATCGCGTCGTACCCACCCGCTGTGTGGTATCAACATTCTGTTCTTGGTCGACAATAAAAGAGAGTACTCACCACCTGGCACACCGCCACAAATCACCCCGTTCTGCGCAATCGATGCATCCAAGAGTGCTGTCTGTTCATCAGGCTCGATATGAACATCGTCTCCTGCCGCCTTGCCCATTTGCCGCATGAGCGCACGCGTGTTCTATATCGGTGATGATTGGAGAGACTCGGGTAACCATCCCATCCATCTGCTTACCTCGCTTGTTTGTCGGAGGTCTAAAAACACCTCGACGACGGGTAGCGCTAGTCCCGCCTCGCTGAGCCACTAGGACGGGCAACGTCGATCCTTTTTAGTCCCCTTGGATGACGGGGTGAACGGACCATCTTACCTCCGAGGAGGGCGCGCGAGACATGTGCTCGACAGCGGCCGTGTACACCTCCGGATGCTGTTCGTACAAATCAGATAAGTGCCTAATATTTGTCGCAAGGGCCTGATTTGATGCGTCGATCGCCGCCCATAACGCGTCGGCTGGGAAACGTGGTCGTCAGCGGGGTCAATAAGGGGATTGTCATGCACGCGTGCCTTCATCAGCCCTCTCTCGGCGCCATTTCAGTACCTTGCTCGCTAGAGCTGGGGTATTGCTTCCCCCTGACACGTCCGCCAGCACGAGCCGGACGAACGGCGGGAGCTGGATTGAAACTGTCTTATTGTCCCAGTGGTCACCGGGAGTAAGTGCCGGTAATAACGAGAACGTCCCGGACGCAGCCTGAAAGAACGTTAGTTACAGCTCGCTTTCCCAAGCACGTTCATGGACTTGCGTCGCCTCCCTTCATTAGACCATCTAATAAGGCGGGATCGAACCGCGTGTACAGCTGACTTCCAAACACGGCCGCGGACACGTCGAAGCCGCTGCCTACCTTGCCCTGTGCGAAACAGTGTATGAACTGAGCGATATTGTGTGCCAGCTTGCGTGCGTCGCTGTCGGGCTGGCTGAATTCCTCCCGGGTGATTACGCCAAGTCTGAGGAGGAGAGTAGAGACGATAGAAGTGATGAGCGCTGCGGACGATCCCATTCCAGTCTTGTTGACATTGTCCAGTCGGACGTCCTGAGGGCAGAACGGGGTGATACTAGCCAATGACGCAACCGTCGAGGGCAAGTTCAATTCTTCAAGCTAGCGGATAGAGGTATCAGGAATACAGACAAGTCGAAAAAGCCCCAATGACCTTGGCTCGTTGCGAGTAGAAATCATTGTCACCCACTGCGGCGATATCGAGCCCACGTTGCAACGCGTTCCGCAACGACCAAGCAGAACCAGTGGACGACAACCGCTCCGAGGCCAAGATCAAGGTGTACTTAAGTGCATAGTACACGAACTTGTTTTTGCTATCGGCGAGTATCGGTCACTTCAATGCAGGACGACAGAGGAAAACACACCTCTCTGATACCTGACTAATGTCCACCCTTCCGTCATCGTGAATAATCGCAGAATAAGACCATTCAGCCCCAACGAACTGTGGCGATCGAACAACGATCTTGTTTGCCTGACCGGGTTGCTGGCAATCCTGGATGACAGCATAGAATCGAGATGAAGCAGAGATCACCAAACCAGTAAACTTTTGGTCGAGTACAAGGTACCCTCCTGCAATCAATACTTTTCCAGGAGCTGAAACAACGGTGGCGAACGGCATCGTACTCGCATCACACCATTCTGATGGACGTGTCTTTTGTACAAGGTAGCAGCTGACTAATCATGATAGGGGCAGGCAGCCGTGTCTAATGCATTCAAAAGGCTTCATCCAGTTGCACACACTATCGGCCCGCACGAGCAAACCAGTGCTTTTGCTGACCACATGTCGCATTTTTACAGCCGGGGCAGCGTAGACCCATCTGCACACTCACCGGCCCGCTCTTCCCGGAAGAACAGTCGCGAAGATGCTGAGCTGCAATGTCGGCAAGGGCTCGGATAAAGACAGGCGACTCGTTTAAAGACTCTGCACGTCGTATCTCCATCCCAAGCTGTAACGGGCAAGTATATCAGTAATAAAGAGAATGCGATGTAATCCAATTACCTCTTTGCCTTCCTTTATGTATTCCAAATCGAGTTCATAAAGTGTTTCGATGTGGTCACTTGTGAAGGCAATCGGAACGAGGATTGCTTGTTTCTTCCCGAGACGTGCGAGACCCTTGATAGCTTCACCTGTTTGCATACCCATCCACGCAGAAGGACCAACTTGAGACTGCCAAACCAAACGGTATGGATTCGAGTGCTTCAATCTATCCATGACAGCATTCACGGAAGCAGACACTTCGAGAACATATGGGTCGCCACGATTGACCACCGACATGGGTAATGAATGTGCCGAGAATAGCAGTACGACGTCGGAGCGCTCCGACGGCAGAAAATTTTGCAATGCAGCTTCAATGTTCCGCGCCATAGACTGGATAGTGATACAAAGTGAGTGTGCAATCGAGCGTCACCTGTGCTCACCTCGATGAAGCCAGGGTGGGTGCCCCAGCGGTCAATCACGCTCCATTCAATATCCCCCATCTCACCCGCCCTTCCTCGTCGGAAGAGTTCGTTCAAGCTGCTCCCCGTCGTACTACAGCTATACTGCGGGTACTGTGTGAATGCTACGGCGCGTTTCACACCGTCGGCTTTCAACCGACGGGCTGTCTCCTGCGTTAGTGGATTAGCATAGCGAAATGCAACGTATGGCCTGTGGGGAGCGGTCTCTGGATGAAGCTCATCAAGCAACGCGCACATCCCAGCCCCTTGGTACTCAGTATACCGAAGAATAGGTGACCCTCCACCGATCTCGGCATATTGTTTTTCGATTTGGGGTGCTCGTCGTTTGGCAATGAGGGGTGCTAGAACACGCTGAAATGGTAACGGAATGAGGTCTCCGTCCATGAACAGATTTTTGAGAAAGTCGCGAGTTTCCGGCACCTGTGAGAAGCATGCGAGGGATGGGCGGGACAGGCAACCGAAATAATCGTCCGCATACCGTGGCCGGTCCACCCATATTCAACATGACGATAGCTGGAAGGAAATAAAACAACTAGTGCATGTAAATCGATAACTCGCTCACCTGTAGGGCTACACAGTGTGAGACATGTCATAAGCTTTCCTAACGAAATCGTGAGCCCACCTCTTTTTCTTGAATGAAGAGCCATGTACAGTGGCCATGCGACGGACGTGAGCTGCAGCCAGGGCATTTCTTCTAGATACGTGGGACAACATCGGAGACACTGGTAGACCCCTCGAGTTCAGCCTGCGTCGGCGGAAAGTTCTCACTGAAGCATAGCCACCGCGTCTACATTTTCCAAATCGAGTAATGTTCGATCTTGTCCATAAAGATGATTGCACCAGCCGGAAAGCTTCGACAAAAGCCAAACAACTGGCGCTTATTCGACTTCGCTCCTATGGCCATCTTGTTCACTGGTTGCCTTTGTGCACATCGTTGTTTAAATGCGGACCTCATTGGCGCGCTTATCCGTTACCTTCTGGGCCTCTTTCAAATCAATCCGAATTGACCATGATTGGAGAAAAAATATGTAATTTTCTATCCTATGACGGTTGTTCTACTGATCATTTATCGTCGGGTTTTCTGCCGGAATGTCATAATCACAAAGTTGGTAAAAAAATATAGAATTCTCCGGACAACTTGAATCATCCCTACTTTCCTATCAAGGTGTTATAAATTCGTTTTCTCATATTTGCTGACAAGGAACTTCAATATTTTTTATTCAAGATATGGGGATGATGGCCTTTTAAATGGCAGCTCCGCAGGGAAGACTTTTTGGGGCAACGCTGTCTCAGGGTTTCAGTTATTGCACCACCAGGAAGCATTGCCATTTCCTCCGAAAGCTATTCAATGTCCCGAAACAATCCCATGAGCATGTTGTCAGGTTCGCCAGGACCGCGGCTCATGCACACTTATCAATGCTTTGGACATGGACCAGAATGACGCTAGAGAAAAGGAAACAAGGGAAAGATGCATTGGCTATGATGCTCTGCCACATATACTTGAGTGTGTGTGGAAGTTTAGCCAATGCTGCAATTGAATGTCATATGTTCAAGATCCATGATCCTGATCACTTCCAACAGCACAGATAATCACAATTCCAGTTTCAAAACTGTGACCTTGCATTCATTGTTGCCATATATGTATAATGCACCTTCAAGATGTGGAAGAGAGGAATGACATTAACAACCAGTGGATTGTGACTGGAAACACTCAAGGGAACCATCGTGGCCTCCGAGTTGTTTGGCCAAGTGCCTGCGGGAGCATATCTCGTTGCTTAGACGAGCAGGATTTCTGAGGTGAGTTTTATGATATCAATTGTACATCAGGGTCTTCACTGACGAATGCGAGCTCCGAGCCACAGGCCCGATGCGAGCAGTCGCTAGTTCTTAACCTTACAGCACGTTCGTTGTTGCATAATAGTTCTTAGTACAGTTCTGTGAAAGTTCGGCCATAGTATTTGGCCATACTTGACCAAGTAAATTACCAAAGATAGTACTATTAGCACTTGAGTTCTGGTCTCGAACTTACTGCAAAGTAGTTACAGCAGTTTGCAAAACGTAATAAAAAAATTGGCTCGGTGAGCTGATGTCCGAAATGAACGCTTCGGTACAACACCCAGCCCACCAGTGTACTGGAGTACCGAAAATGGATGGTTCAGGACTAAGTAGATTCTGGGTCAGTCTCAATCCATCTTCCTCGCTAGTTTTATCTCGAGTTCTTCTCGAGAAGGCCGCGTGTTTGGGTGGATGTTGCAAGACGCACTGTGCTCGCTACCCGCTCATTCTAGCTTCAATTATTCCGTTACATCGCTTCTATGGTTCTAGTCACACCATTTCTTGATGATCCTAAATGTGGCACAAACTTATTTATTTCCCTCTTGGGAACCTGTCAACCGAAACTTGACCGAACATCAGTGAGGCTTCTCGGTAAGTTCCGGGTTGCGTATCACCACCCTTTTATCTTGCATCTATCTGAAATGGGTCTAACTTCGTATCCCCAGATCTTCGTGATGCCATTCGGACGTTGGTCTCCGCTAGTTATGTAAAATATTTTATTGTTTACTTTCAGGGTAGGTTGAGATCTCTATCGCTCTGGTTCACTCACGGACAACACCCATCGTGCCTACTTAAAGGCATTTTGGAAGCAGTGAACGGTCTGCTGCTTATTCAACCTTACTTCCATGACCGTCTTGTTCATTGCATGCGTCATTGCCTTCGGGTGTATCGTTGTTTACATTCAAAGATGTAATTCAGTGCTCACTCGTCCGCTACCCCCTGGACCCCCTGGCTTGCTGTGGTTCGGAAATGTCTTTCAAATCAATCTAAATAAACCTTGGTTGGCTTTCCATGAACTGGCTAAGACATACGGTACTTGCGATCCTAAGTTATTTCCTGTTGATGACCAGCCACACACAGGGGGCATCATTTATCTTAAACTTTTCGGCTGGGATTTCATCGTCATCAGCTCGGAAAAGATAGCAGAGGACCTACTCGAAAAACGTTCTTCAAACACCTCAGATCGCCCTCGTTTTCCTTTGAAGTTGTAAGCACGTATTCTCATACTTGTTAACAATGCATTTGTAAAGATGTCACTAAGATACGGAGTTGATGGCATTTCTGCATTCTTGCAATATGGTGGGGAATGGCGACTCCACCGACAACTTTTCCACCAGACCTTTCGAAGTAGCGCAGTCTCAAGGTTTCACCCGTTGTATCACCAGAAAGCTTGTCACTTCCTCCGACAGTTATTCGACACCAATACCTCAGAGCAACTCCACGAACATTTACTTGAGTACGTGGAGGTTCAGCTAATGCAATAATTAATTGACATGTGTTCAAGATACACGGCCTCCGTCATATTTAACAGCACGTATGATCACGAATTCCGGTTTCAAAATAACGACTTCCTCGAGATCGCAGCAAATGCACAAGAAGCTTTTCAATCAACTTCGCATTCCAAAAATGCACTCCTTGTCATCATCTTTCCTATTTGTGCGTAGATCTGTATACATATTTCATCACTTGGCACGAGCCTCTAATCTCTACCAGTGCTGAAGTTAAAATGGTTCCCAAGCATGTCAGTACTGGGGATGACGGAGACTTCAGAGAAGCTCAAGATTATAAAACGGTGCGTCCAAGTAATGCAAGCAAAATTCGAATATGCAGTACAAAAAGGGTAAGGAATATAGACGATATATTCGAAGTTGTTCGTATCTCATAGATGGGACGCTATAGTGTTGGACCATCCATGATATATGATGCACTTCAAGGCATGAAAGAGAAAGGAATAGCACCCGATAAAACGTGGATGGAAGCACTTAAGGGAGCGGCCATGACCTCCTGTCTGGGTATGTTTTTGGCTTTGATGCTACTCACTCACAACTGTATTGTCCATGCTTTGCAGTGGCATCGGACACAGTGCGTAAAATATTTCACTAAAATTCTGAAACTAAATTGAAAAATAGTCCCACACAATTCTAATGAAATTCTTTCTCATGATGGTATTGAACCCCGAAGTGCAGAAGAAAGCGCAGGCACAGATCGATGCTGTGGTGGGGAGGGCTAGATTACCGACAATGGACGATCGATCTTTGTTACCCTTCCTCGATGCCATTCTTTGGGAAACGCTCAGATGTCATCCTCTTGCTCCTCTGTGTGAGTGATCCCATTCTTTGATTGATTTCTTTCAAATTGCGTAGCGGTTCCTCATGTCACTACTGAGGACGATATGTATGCTGGATATCACATTCCAAAGGGTAAATAATCCTGTTGCTCCAGGTGATCAAGCATGTGTTTATTGCCGCTTCCAGGGACTGTTGTCTTTGCGAATGTTTGGTTCGCTCTTTCATTTTTTTGTGGCAAGTTTCATGGACCGGTCTCCTAGGTCGATGGCACGCGACGAATCCAGGTATCCTAACTCACAATCGTTCATGCCCGAGCGATTCCTCAATGACGACGGCTCTCTCAAGCCCAATGACATCGAACATATTGCGTATGGATTCGGTCGGCGGATCTGCGTCGGGAGGTACTTTGCAGACGCATCCTTATGGGCGATGATCGCCAAGGTGTTGGCTGTGTTCAAGATATTAAAACCCCTGGACGAAAATGGGATGGAGGTCCCAGTGGAACCGAAGTTCTCGGAGGGACTTGAGACGCGAGTGACGTCTGTTCCGTCCAAGCATGATGCTAATGTTTCGTACAGACATCCTCTTCCGTTCGGGTGTAGGATCGTGCCACGATATCCAGGGATGGATGCTGAGAAGCTCGAGGAATTGATTGCTGCAAGCACTGTCTAGATTGTCCTGTCCAAGGGACCAGTGTCCCTGAGCGTACCGTTTTGGAGAGTTTGAATCACCATCAATATCTGTGTACATAGCCGCGCTGTTGATCATTGCCTCGTGAATGCTGTACGGTAGACCAATTTACGTGTCTTGTTTGGCACCAGGAACATAAATAAGCTGATCAGCCAGAGAATAATTGTGGGACATCGGCGGCCGACGAGACAGTTGTTGCACCGAACCATAGTTTATACGCTGACAAATATTCGTTCATGATTGAGCTGTTCCGGAACTTCCGTGCAAGAATGGAGCCTCCTCATCATTTGAGTCAATAATTTCACATGCTCAGGAAATGAAAACTAGTGCTACAGGTGGGTGTAAATACAATGTGTCTATCGATGAGTACTGTATAAATGTGGCTAGATCTGTTGCCGCCTCAGGTCTAGATGCGTGCGTAAGCTCTTTAGCGTCCGGATCTGCCAAGAGTGGGCAGTGGGGGATACGGGCCCAGGATGTCGGACGCGAAGGGAAAGCGGGGACGACGCTGGTCGTAGGGCGAATAAGCAGGGAGAGGCTCAGTTTCTTCGAAAACGTCTCCGTCGGGGGCAATGGACGGAGGACTGTGTTCAACTCTGCCAAGAGACCCTTGAGAAGGGACTCCGGTCAGCGAGGGATCCTGAGTGAGAGGGTCGGGATGGTAGTATGATGAGGTCGTTTCTGCGTGATCCCTTCGAACAAGGCAAGGAGGGGCGTCAGTTTGAGAATACGACGGAGGGTCAGGAAAGGGGGAAGTACTACCCGTATATGATGGTGGGTATAATACTTCTGTGATGCTGCGAGTCGAAGGCAAGTCCATTTCCTTGACGGGACGTGTGTACGAACGAGAAATGCGCACTTGCTGTAGCTGCGGATCTCTGCGACTTCGGGGTCACGATAATACTTGGTGAGATGTAACCCCTAAATTTGGGGCTGTGTATTTGTTCGTATTTGACAGTGTTTGCAACGTATAAAGTGCTACGTGTCCTTGTCGTGTCTTTTTTGCAGCCCTCCAAGCAGCCACGTCCGCCAAGATCATGCGCAGTTCGTTTTGAACATACCTTTATTGCCACTCCCTTTTTCTTACGACCCCCATCCAACACCATGTCTCAATTTGTCGACCCCTCATCTCTCTCCCTCCCTTCCTCCTCCCTCAAGCGCCCTGCCTCACCTGCTTCCTCTGATGACACCACTCCGCGCACCGCCGACGAGCCTCCTCGCAAACGCCCTCGCTCAGCCGTCACTCCTGAGGAGCGCAAAGAAGCTCGTGCTCACCGCAACAGAATAGCAGCACAGAACTCTCGCGACCGTCGAAAGGCCCAATTTTCCTACCTCGAACGCAGAGTCGCTGAGCTCGAGGAGGAAAACAGACGTCTCCGCGCTGGCATTCATGTCAGCCCGTCGCCTTCTGTGTCTGTCGTCTCGGAACCAGACGTGGTTGCACTTGAACGTGAGCAGGAGCAACACCGCAAACGTCTTGAGGAGCAACGTGAGCGTGAGAACCAGGAACTGCGCGAGCGCATACGGACTTTGGAAAGAGGTTACGAGGCTGTCGTGCGCGCTCTGGCTGCGCAAGGCAATCCCTCTGTCACATCAGCCATACCCACACCCCCTGAAACAAGCCCCGCCCCATCTGCCCCCCACCCAACACCACAGTCGATGAATCACGGGTCTTCCGAGGCCCCATCCCCCTCATCCCCAACCATCACAACGTTATCCTCTTCCCTTCCACTCTCACCGGCCTCTTCAAACTCGACTCTTACTGGCAGTCCTTTGCTATTCTCAAGCGGGGATTCCTTTGAATTCCCAGAGAGTCCTGCTCTTGCAGCGATGGACGTATCGTTCGGCTTGTCCAAAGCGTCGCTCGACCTCTCTCTAACCGATGACACCTCCACTCGTCACCTAGCACGGGTGGCGAACACTGTTGGCCATTCAGCAGTGTCCCTGCAGCGGGTGGGTGGTGCACAAATGGTGATGAGATCGGCGAGCACAATAAAGGCAATGGCGAGGTCCAGGTGTGTAACTCATCTGACTATGTTATCACGCTTACACTGTTGGTTTAGTCTGAAGACGAGGCACCATCAGATGCAGCCATCACGCGTCTGTTCGCGGAAATCCTCGCGTCGCCACCGCTTGGCTCTAGCACTCTTCCAAGCTTTAGCACTTCGTCAGAAGATGCGACTAGCAAGGAGATGTTGAGCAAGACACCCTCGGATGACCAGAACGTTGGCACGAGTGGTATTGATACTGACGACTGGGCAGAACAGGTCCGTGCTGAGATGGAAATGGAGAAGCTGCTAGAGATGCTTCCGAACACGCAGGAGGTCGCTGTTGATGCGATCCTGCATCCCAATGCCAATCTTGACGTGGACATGGATTTCTCGAGTGCGCTTACCTGGGATGAGGTTAGCGTCTTTTGATCGCTATCTTCTGGAACGCACCAGAATACCACTGCGTTCGGAATGTTAAAACCGAGCCACACTGTGGCGTCTAGAGCATTATGCATTTTCTCCTCGATTCAACGCACGGACCCTGTAACCCATCACTTTATTCGTCGGTCGGTTCTATCTATTTACTACTCTACCTTGTTTTATTGGCGGTTTCTGTTCGTTCTGACGTTAGGTACTTGGGTTGTTGTGGACGTGCACTAGCTGTGGATCACTCGTCTTGTCACCGTTGCAGACAGGTCTGGTATCCTGGCCACGCGCAGTTTTGATGCTGTTCTCCCAGTCGCAGCCGTTCTCTCGTTTCTCCCCGTCAGGGTTTGATGAAATGATTGATGCGGTGTGTGTTTTGGTGAGCGCTTGAGACGTGGGCGTGGAGGGAGAAGGATTGTTGATCTGTGATGTGGACTTCATTATTGTGATGCTGTAGATGTGCAAATACACGATGATCTGATGTTTGATGTCATGTATACACGTGGACCGTTGCTATGCAGCGACCTTGTTTTCAAGGTTTGATACACGACTGAATTATCTACGTGAGGGGCTACTTGTCATCTTCGTCATCGTCGTTGTCCTGTTCGCCCTCTGGCTTCAGACCGGCTTTCTCGAGCGCTTCCTTGGACGTGTAGTCCACTTTTACACCCCGCGTGCGCCGACTCACGATCGCACGGCTGTCGATCTCTTCATTCTCATCCTCGTCGTCCTCGTCCTGAAACACGAGATTTACATCGAGGCAAGCGAGGTGGCGTCGTTTCACGCACCTCTTCCATATCCTCGTCGACGTCGATGTCGCCTTCGTCGTCTTCGTCATCGTCATCGTCTTCTTCGTCGTCTTCGTCATCGTCATCGTCTTCTTCGTCGTCTTCGTCGTCTTCCATGGACACGTCGGGTGAAGCGACGGTCTTTCCTTTTCCCTTGCTTTTGCTGTCGGGAGATTTCACACCTCGATTGGATGACGGTTTTCTGAGAGATGGTTGGAAGGGAGAGGTATGGGTGAGTTGAAGACGTACCCAGCCGCAGTGGACATTGTGGTGGTAGTTAGTTGATGTTTGTACCGCCCCGGGGCGGCTCGATGTCGCGGATATCTCCGTCCGATGACCGTGTGATTGTGCTACCGCGTACCTTTCTGCGTGCTCCCTTCTCTTCCTCGACGACCATCTCCACAATGGCCCTTCCCGGCCCATCCTCGTCCAGAATATTCCCCCGTCTGCACCGTCTCGAGATCGCAGATGACATGTCCATCCCTCATAAAAAGCCCCTCCTCGACCTCTCCATCTCCTCCCCCTCCTTTCTTGACGCTGTCGCTACCGACTCTTCCGACGACAAGCCCCTCTACGCCGTGGAAACCGTCGGCGCATCCACCACCGTATGGCGCTCAGATCCCTGGGACGGCTCCGCCAAAATCGCCGACATACGCTGGCCCAAGGATCTCCCCCTCAAGGGAAAGGGCAGGGATCACCCCCAGTCCGCAACCGTGCAAATGGACGGCGTCCGCTGGAGAGACTCTTCCACGTTGCTTAAACCAAGTAGTCTCGGACGGTGGTAAAGCCCCCCATTCCGTGTACTCTGCACAGCTTATTCACCTTCACTTCCTGTATTAGCTCTCGCAAGTTCCATATACCGTACCACCCACACCCACTCAAGTGGAAGCGAGAGGGGAGCATATACTTGGTATCTGTCTCCCAGCCCATCTGCCCATTGCTCTCTGACCCGTTCCTAGTGCACCACTCCTTCCTGCAAAGGCGCTGTCGCAACGTTGGAGTCCTTTGACAGTGCCGACACAGGACCCCGGCTGAGGGTGTTCGAGACCTTGGCTAGTTTCCATCATTCTGTGCCTCAGCTTGACCATGCTGGTATATCTCTCTCCCTTCTCGACTACCTTTTCGTAACCGCACTCTTGCTCGTCACCGAACCCGAGGATTGGATGATCCTCGCTCGCAACCCAACCTCTATCGATCGTCGGTCGTCCGACGCTTTATCCATTTTCAGGGTTGCGTCCACCACCCGTGCCTCGGCTCGACAGTGGAGAAAAGTCATGTACGGAGAACCAATGTACCCCTCGCTCAAAACCCCGGCGCTCGACAAGGACACCGCAAACCGCCACGAAGATGCCGACGTTCTTGACATCTCTGAACCACCACAACTGTCAACGTCTGTGCGTCAATGGCGGAAGATTGTATATGGGGAACCGCTTTATCCTTCTTTACGTCCACAGTCTGCAGACGGCATTGATCTACCGCCGCGACCCAGCACGGCAACTAGTTTTTCATCCGAGTCCGCATATTCCCCTCCCACCCCCTCCTCGGCCCCATCGACGGGGTTTTACGACGCACCATCGCTGTTTGATGACGCCGACACAACTACGTCTCGTAATGGCAATGAATCTAGACAGGCTACCTCACCTCTCGCGCTCTCTTCAGGCACTCTATCTCCCATGCCTTCTTCAGAATGTATGCCACATTCTGCATTCCCCATCTCATCACCGCAGGCAGCTCGGCGAGAACTGCCTTCTCCACCGTCGTCGTATCAACCCCCGCCATCGATCCAGCCCTGGTTGCATCGTTCCCGCTCGTCACCAAAGCTCAGCCTCAGCACCCGCACTCAATCACCGATACCTTCTACGGATGACCCAGACGATCCTAGTAATCAGAGCTTGCTGGCGCGGGTATCTTCGGGATGGAACGTGCGACAGCTGCCCACACCACCACTTCGAGATTCCCCCGTTCGGTCTCCGCAGGCACCTCGACCTACGGAGACGACTCAGAAGCGTCACTCGCAGACGCCCCAACGCAGCCTGCCACCGACGCCAGCGTCGATGTCCCGGTCGCAGTCGACGGCAGAACAGCAGCACCATGGGCATACACAGTCCCAAGTGGTTGCATCCCAGTCTCTGCCGATTACGACCCTCGTTCGGCCGTCGACTGCTCAGCCAGGTCCGTCTATGGCATCGCAGAACGACGGACCAGCACGCGGGGGACGATCACGACTTGAAAAGGATCCGGGAGAAGTTATCAACTGGATGCGAAGCATTGGTCGTGCACATCGTCGGCGGGCGCTCGAGGGCGACGAAGACCCCAGTTCTCTACCGTATGATTCCACGTACGAGGCGCCACCTGCGTACAATGCCATCGACTTTTCCACGCCTCCGCAGGCACGTTCACCGCCCGAAGGTACATAAAGCTAAATGGACATGATGTAGCGCTGATTTCTCCATTTGTCTTCTTTCTTCGGGAGCTGGAATCCTCTTTTGCTAATCGACGTTGTATCCACCCAATAATCGTGTTGATCTGAGTTATATCTGTTTTTTTTTTTTTTTGCATTTTACCCCATTTACCCAATAACATACTTGCATCTTACTCATCTCTCGTTGGCTCCATGTTTTTATCTCTCCCGGGGTGTCTGGTCTTGGAACATGTACCGCTAAGTAGAGGAAAGGAAACATAGAGAGCGGCCCGAATGGAGGTTCGCGCCGGATATCCGATCCTGCCTCTGCTTGAATCATGACGAACAGACCGCAGCGATCCCTGCTCAACAAAGGCCCCGCCGGATTACTGTTCATCTTCGTGATGGTACGATCATGCAGCGAGTATGACCTTGCCCGGCTGATCTCCCAATAGGGCGTATGCGGTACGGGCAAGACAACGCTGGGCGTGGCGCTCGCCGAGGCGCTCGACGTACCCTTTATCGACGGGGACGACCTGCATCCGCCGGAGAATGTGGCCAAAATGGCGCGGGGTGTGCCGTTGGACGACGAGGATAGGGGACCGTGGTTGGAGGCGGTCAAGGGCGCCGCTGTGGCGAGCGTGGCGCGTCAACGCGCGAGGGCGGGGGTGGAGGCGTACGAGGCAAGGCCGGGCGTCGTCGTCGCCTGTTCGGCGCTGAAGAGGGCGTACAGGGAGACGTTGCGCACGGGGGACGATCAGACGTATTTCGTGTATCTCGAGGGCGAGCGCGAGGTGCTGATGGCACGCATGCGGGCAAGGCAGGGACATTTCATGAAGGTGGGGATGTTGGAGAGCCAGTTGGAGACGCTGGAGAGTCCGGTGGGGGAGCCGGGCGTGGTGACGGTGTCGGTGGAGATGACGACCGAGGTGCAGGTGCAGCAGGTCGTTGAGGCGTTGCGGATCCAATAGTTACGACAGCCTGACTTGTAGCCACCAACACCACCACCACCACTACCGGATACAACAATGAACCACGGAGACGGAGGACACGATATGCCCGCCAGGTGTGCCATGCACATGCTCTGGAATACGCAGACCATCGACACCTGCATCGTCTTTGCGTCCTGGCACGTCCGCTCGAGCGCGCAGTTTGTATTCTCATTTGTCGCCATCGTGCTGCTCAGCGTGCTGTACGAGTACCTTCGGCTCTTCCAGCGCGACGTCGACGCCCGCATTCAGGGGCAGGTGAACAAGGGCAAGAGGGCGGCGAGCCCTGTCAGCGGGCGCAGCACCCCCGAGCGTGGCGAAGACGTCGGGCTGCTCAACGGTCGCAAGACAAAGTTGGGGTGAGCCGGACGACGTCGAGTGTCCCGTCGCGCTGCTTATTTCGTCATAGGCGTATTCCAGTGCACTACCGAGCGTTGCGGGCGGGCTTGTATGGCGCGTCCGTCTTGTTGTCGTGTTTCCTCATGCTCGTGTTCATGACTTATAACGTGCGTTCGTCTATCGGTCGTCTGGGTCGTACTGACTCTGTCGTTCCAGGCGTATCTCATCTTTGCGGTCGTGGCCGGTGCCGCTATCGGTCACTATCTGTTTAGCGGTTTCGTCGAGGCGGACGGCAAGGGCATGGCGTGCCACTAGCTCATGTACGATAAGACGGTCTGATGTTGTATAAGGGAGTACAAGCGTCGACCTATGACTTCATCTCTGTATCCTCGCTCTTTTTCACCAGATCGTGCTTCTTGAGAAGAGCGTCGATTTCGGACGGTCTGTATATCTTTGCCTTTGGTCGCTTGGCCTCTTCGTCGTACGTTAACACGGCAAATTCCACTGTACATAAATCAGTGCAGTGGTCGATGAAGACGAGGGACGAGACGAACGCTTCTCGCTTCCTAGGGTGGTGCTGTCCATGGTCCTGCTCATTACCTTCAAAACGAGTCCAATCGCCTCTTCGACACTAATATCGTCCTTGTACTCTTGCTTGAGAAGGCTCTGGGCTGTTCCATTGTTTGCCCCGATGCATGTTGCTTTCCACCCAGAATAGTTCCCCGATGGATCTGAGTGATAGAGCTGGAAGCGATAGTGTGGGTCATACCCCGCATAGAGCAGGGAGACGCCAAACGGTCGCAGACCTAAAAGGGAGTTGTCAAGGGCACAAAACGCGGACGGGAGAGATCATACCGCCGTACTGCGTATACCCTTGCTTCATGTCGCAAAGACGCTGCGCGAGCAGCTCGACAGGAATGTCTTCGTTGTACTGAAGCAGATGGCTCTGCGCCACCGTCCGAGCGTAATTGACGAGCGAGTTGGCGTCGGACGTGATTCCAGCGACGCCCCCAATCACGTTTCTACGTCGGGGACAGTGAGCAAGCAGCCGTCGAAGAGGAGGGGGGCGCACGAGTTGAGGAGAAACATCTTTTCGCCGCTGCCGCCGTATCCACCACCTTCTTTGGCGCTGGATAGGTCGAGGAGTTTTCCTGTCACACGTTTTTCGGCGGCGAGGATGACACCGTCCTTGGCGAGGACGCCGAGGACGGCGCCTGCGTGCGAGATGGCTTCCATCGCATATTCGACTGTGGGGACCGTCGTTTGTGAGCGATGGAGAGATGATTATGGGCGTACTCTGATATAGGCGACCTTGTTGGTAGGGGTGAGCACGATGGCGGTTGTAAGACGATCGACGTACCCTCTGGAGAGAATATGGTGGTTCTGCCTGTCAATGTCGATCGTGTCGGTCGTGTACAATCTAGATGTGAATGTTACGCACTGTCGTATCTTCTGGCCTGTCGATACGAGTCAGTGGAGATTCTGAGTTGGGTGTGGGACGTGGACGTACCATGGTGTCGTCGAGAGATGGAGTTCGGTGACGCGTACGATCATATGTACTACGCGTCGATTCGGCAATTACCGATTACTCTCATGCTGCGACTAACACCTCTAGGTGGTGGTCAGGAAGTCGGTAGATCCTGTATCGTGCTACAGCACCGAAACAAGGTCATCGTTTGTGATGTTGGCATCCATCCTGGTCATTCTGGCATGGCTGCCCTGCCCTTTGTGGATCACCTCGACTGGAGCACTGTCGATGCTATTCTCATCACGCAGTACGTCGAGAGATAACGCTGTTCTAATCGTCTTTCCATCCTGCACTCTCTAGCTTTCATTTGGACCATGTGGGTGCACTGACCTACATTGTGGAAAAGGTTGGACAGAGACCCATCGAAGTTGCTGACTTGCTGATGGGCAACAGACCAACTTTAGGCAAGGAAGCGGCAAAGTCTACATGACCCATCCAACGAAAGCTCTTTACAAACTCATCATGCATGACCTCATGAGCTCCAAGTGGGTCGCAAAACGGACTTTCTTCTTGATTCCTAACCGAGTTTTTCAAGCCTATCTTCGCTCGAAAGTCTCTTTATGCCCACCGAGGTGTCCCAATCGTCGTCGTCCATCATCCCGGTCTCGATACATGAGCAGGTTTCGCCATGTGCTGGCGTCACGTTCATCCCCTATCATGCAGGACACGTTCTCGGGGCATGCATGTACATGGTCGACATTCTGGGGTTTAAAGTCCTGTACACTGGCGACTATTCTCGCGAAGACGATCGTCACTTGGTCAAGGCCGAAATCCCCCCCATCCGGCCCGATGTGCTCGTTGTCGAGAGCACCCATGGTGTGCACACCTTTGAGACGCGGGCAGAAAAAGAAATGCGATTCACGATGCTCGTGCATGCAATCTTGCAGCGCGGCGGGCACGTACTGTTGCCCGTCTTTGCGCTCGGAACGGCGCAGGAGCTGCTTCTCATCATGGAAGCCTACTGGGAAGACCATTCAGAACTACATTCCGTCCCCATCTATTATACGTCCGGTCTTGCACGAAAGTGCATGGCCGTGTATCAGACGTACATACATGTCATGAACGCCAACATTCGAGCACGGTTTGCAAAGAAGGACAATCCGTTTGTATTCAAGTGCGCATCCCTGGCGTACTCGACATCGCATTCACGAATTTCTTGTAGACACGTTTCTAGTGTACCCCCGCAGCGGAACTGGATACGGAAAATTGCTCAAGGCCCTCCATGCGTAGTACTCGCAAGTCCTGGTTTCATGGACTCTGGTAGCAGCCGGGAACTTTTGGAACTCTGGGCCCCGGAATCTCGCAACGGTCTCATCATTACTGGATACTGTGTCGAAGGCACCTTGGCCAAGGTAAGTGATCACCGTAGTCTCGGGACAGTCGCAGTAGATCGATGTAATTTACTCGGAATGCAATGTATACTCTTTGACTCTGCTCGAGTGATCTCGAAACGCCTATCTAACGCCACTGGTTCATAGAGCATGCTCAACGAACCCGATGAGATCGTGTCATCAGGGGGCGAGCGGATCCCACGCAAGATGTCCGTCAACAGTCTGTCGTTTAGTGCACACGTCGACTATGCACAAAACTCGGAATTCATCGAACTCGTTGACGCGAATCACGTTGCAAGTGAATCATTTTTCGCAAGGGAGTAGTTGGGGTAACGTCTTTTTAGGTCCTGGTCCACGGGGAGAAGACCACGATGGGTCGATTGCGTGCAGCAATGGAAAGCCGATACGAAGCTCGAGGTGTCGACCGCAAAGTGTATACTCCGATGAACACGGAGACGTTAGAATTCCCCGCCCAAAGAGCACCCGTCGCCCAGGTTTGTCTTTTCATTTCGAATCATGTTTCATATGGTCACGTTCTGGATAGGTCGTCGGGAGACTCGCTACGGAGGTGTCCAGGGAAGACAACATCATGCTGTCTGGTTTGTTGGTTGCCAAGGACGATTCCTATACGCTCCTCGATACAAAGGAACTGGAGCAATTTACAGGACTGTCCACTCCTGAAGTGACCCAGAGACAGAGGCTTGTGGTAAGGGTTGCTTGGGAGTTGGTACGATGGCATCTCGAAAGCATGTTTGGGAAAACCGAGGACAGAGAGGACGGCGCACTAAGGGTTCGTAATGGATTCAGCGCAGACGTTGACTGATGACAACGCAGGTCATGAACGCGGTGAACGTGAAGCAAACAGCAGAAAACGAAGTGACACTCGAATGGGTGTCCGGTACCGACAACGACATGATCGCGGACGCTACGCTCGCATTGTTGGCGGGCGTCGACAAGAGTCCTGCGTCGGTGAAGCGTAAGAGGATTTTACTGTCTGGTGTTTCGGAGACAGACGTGTGTTTGCAGTGACGTCACATCCGCACGTCCACGCGGACGCGAGTGTGCGATATGCGGAGATTGTTTGGTTCTTGGAGGCTCATTTTGGTGCAGTGGAGCTACGTTCTGATCCGGGCCACGACCCCATCGCGATCATATGCGTCGACGAGAGTGATGCGCGCATCAGTTTGGCGGCGCTGGTGAGTGGTCGTGTCGGTACGTCGTGCGCGTGCTAATCTGTACAGTCCGTGAGTACCGACAACGAAGCTCTTGGACGTCGGGTGGCGGACGTGATAGAGATGGCAAGATCGACTGTGCGGTCGCTCGGCCCGTAGCAAGTAGAACAATGAAAAGAGTATTTGCATGTATTTGTATTCGGTGTGGTTGGAGTTCAACTTTATTACATACATTACATCTCTGCGATACCTTTCCCCCATCATGTCCTTTGCAGACGCTACGTCAGATTCTCTCAGACCGATTCTCCTTCGCTCGAGCACGCCCGGTACGTCCATTTTCTTGTTTAAATAATCTGACGACTCAACGCTTTTCGCGCAGCTCCAAACGAGAAAGGTATTATGTTCGTCGAGCAGTTATCGTCCTTTTTTGACCCTATTGTTTCAAGTACTCCTCTACTTGGAGGGCCTCCGAGAATCACAGTCGATCGGCTCACCAAACTCGTCTGGCTTCCCCAACTTACCCCTCCCTTCTGGCAAACTCAGCGCCCTCGGGCACGACCAGGATTTCGATGACATAAGTTCAAACGTGCAGGACGGTCGTAAAACTGAGCTCTCTATTGGCGATCGCTCGGTCGCAGTGAGTTGTCTTTATTTGTTTTTTTTTGAAACATGTTTATCGACGTGTCTATAGCATGAACCTGGTCCTAATGACCCCCCGGGTCCACGTTACGAGTCGTTTGATTCTGGCCCCTCCTTTGGAAACTTTGGACCGCTCCCAGATCACACTTCTCACAACGGCGCACCCCATTGGGGCAACTCGTGGGAGGTATGTTCCGTTCCGCTACGCTTCTTGCACCTCATATTAACCCATTCCCTAGTCCCAAGTCAACGGTACCTCGTTCACTGGCGCAAGAGTTCCTCTCCCCAATTCTGTCGTTTCTCCCATAACCGCCCCGTTACAAATCAACGTCGAACCTCCTTCAACCCCAAGTGGTTCAAAATCCCAGACCCGCTCCCAGGTCAGCGCTACCCAGTACAGGTCTCAGAAGTCTGTCGTCTCCGTTGCCGAAAGCGAGTCCCGCGAAACAGTCACCGCACGTGGGGTACGCTTCATTTTCTTCCTCCCGGACCTTGTGACATTCGACTGATCTCCTTTTTCAAAAAGCAAATGAAAGCCTCGAGCAAGGCTCCAACCGTGCGCAGCACCGCTCCCGAGGAGACGCCCATGTCGCCCTCCCGACGGTCCCGTTCTGGTTCCAAATCACAATCACAGTCTCGCGTTGCTAGTGACTACCCTCCTTTACCCCCGAGTACCCTTCTCAGTCCGTCTGGACGGACGAGTCAACTCCTAACATCACCCCGTTCACGTCACCGTGCTCCTAGTATTTCTCCTTCCGATTCGCCCAGCCAAGCACCCCTGAAAGCGATGCGCAAAGCTCTCGAAGAAAGTGAAAGACTCCGTGCTGCTAATAGCGCGTCTCCGGTCAACGATGACGCTGCCGGATCGAAACGCGGCAGCCCTACAATTATCCCGGGCAACCCCATGTCACCTTCGCACCAAAGCAGGCCTTTCTCACCTTACCGTCACGCCCCCACGAACGAGGATCTTTTCGCTGCGACTGCTGCGGCCATTCAGGTCCAGAAAGCGCCGTCTCAGGTCGGCTCTCAAGTGGCGTCGCAAGTACATTCACAAGTGAATGGTGGTGGAAGCAGGATTTCGCATGCTTCGCATCACACGCACATCACACAGCAGTCTCATCATACGCAGCTAACGCAACGCTCGCACCAGTCTCGGCAGTCTCATTCTCAACGTCCACCGCCCACTACAGACGAGGACGGTGTGGCCACTCCCACGCCTTCGCGTCCCGCATCGCCCTCGTTCTCGCTGAATGCGGCTGAGGAGGAAATGGTTGCCCAGGCACTCGCAGCACGTGGTGCCGGTGATCGTACTTCATATGCGCCGAGTACCTTGGAACCTGAGATCGTGAATTCTCACTTTCATGACATGGATCTGTGCATCCTTCTCCATCAAATGGATGATATGAACACACACGAGGTGGTCAAGAAGGCACTACGGAAAGCTGTCCGACAGCGTGTGAAGAGGCTCGGAATGAAGTACGATGCCGAGGTAGACGCGTTGTATCTTTTTGTGGCCGTGTATTGACTATTGATCTTGCAGTCTATCAAGCAGTATCGCAAGTCATTCCATGATCACGACCCAAGTGTCCATCTCGACGGGGACTGGGAACCCACAATTCCTGTGAGTATTCTCTGGAATCTACTGTTTTGTTGGGTTATCCTGAGTCCGTTGTTTAGCAGGAACCCCCCGAATGGGCCAAAGAGTTGATAAATGGAATGATCAAGATGCACGAGCGTCTCGATGTCTTGAGTCCGCAGTCTTTCAATGCATCCATCCCTCCTCGTAGCCAGCAGTCGTATGCCGAATCCACCGACTCGCGTCAGCAGTACCGAGGTGGCGAAACCGAGTACACTGAAGGTGATGACCAATATGGACAGACGCCACGCACGCAGACAGTCAACATCAATACGCAAGTGACGGGTACGATGGCGGAATCCATGTACCAGGCTAACGAGACCACCGAGGTAGTCGGTGAGTAGTGACAAAGCATCCACGGGACACGTACTCATCGTAGTTGCTGCGCGCAGACGAGGAGTATACCAATGCCGAGGAAGGCACCCAACGATTCGAAGCGCGATCCGTGACAGAGACTCGCGAATATTTGACCGCGGATCGCGACGATTCTCCTGGGCAACAATTCCTAGAAGAAGAGCTATACAAGCTGAGGGTGAAGCCAGGGGGAAGTCAGTCTGCGGTCACCCACAAGACGTGGGAAGTTGCTCGAGATGATCAAGAAGAGTACGAGGGGCACGGGGCATTTACCGAGTCTGGTCTTCCAGAGATTCCGGATGGCGGCAACTTTACTGAACGCCGAGTCCCATCTCCGCCATTGCCGCCCATCCCGCAAGAAGCAAGCCGACGGGATCTTGTTCCTTCACAGACATCACAACCATGGAACTCTACGCAGGAAACTGGCGAAACAGCGGCCCCACCACCATGGCAACGCATTCATCAGCGCTTGCTCAATTGGGCTATCATCTGGCCAATGAGCGAAATCGATGCTGCGCTCAAGAGCACTACGCGCGGGCAACAAGTCGACGAGGTCGCTCTGAGTATTTGGTCGACGCAAACGTACAAGCGCTACGTCAGGAGTCGGATGACGGACGTTCCGGGAGGCAAAGTTGATAGACTGTTTGTCCCCCCCAACATGGCAGACGCGATCAGCACAGCCGTGTTCAATGGACGACACGGAGATGCCTGTGGTATGCTAAGGGAACTATGGGCGCCGTTTGGATTCGATGGCGCTCCACGATTGATTGTCGTGCTAGCAAAGCATCGCTCGGACATGAATCACTGGGTCGTGCACAGGTAAGGGTCCGTCTCTGGATTTGTAACATTTCCACCCAATTCTTGTCTCACAGATTCTCCTTGCCCGATGGTGCGCTGACGACGTATGATTCGTACCCCGAGCGAACCCTTCCCGATGGCCGGGTGAGTACATCACTCGATACGTTGCTGCGCCTGCTGACACGCTCGTCTAGCCTCTCGGTTGGTGGTTCGCAATCCGAGTTGCATGGCCGGGGGCGATCTATGCTAACCCGGACCACCTAATGCAGAAGATGGTCCGCCTCCACCGACCCATGCAGCTCAACATTGACAACTCGGTCGCTGCCGCCGGCATTTGGCGAAACGTGCTGATGGGTTCGCGTGCGGAGCGCAGTCTCGACCTGGAACGACTCCGCGATTTGATCAATACGGAGGTGAAAAACCTGCGACAACGCAAGCTACAAGGAAAACTATCCATCAGTTCACCCAAGCCACACTATGAGGATATGTAAGACGGACGATTAGACGTGCTTTTCTTTTCTTCTCTTCTCTTTTTTTTTTCCTTTTTCTTTTTCACATTTGTATGGATGTGTTGTATGCATGAATTGTGCAGTTTTCCTTTTACTTCCGACTTCTTGATTACTGCTATGCTACGCGAGTGAGGGGTGGAAGACAGGGATACCTTTTCCGAGTAAGAACTATGTAGTCGATTCCTGATACTTACATGTACGCGTACGATAAAATACAATAAAATGTCGAATTCAATGGCCTATGGCACGCAATATCCTAATGTCATGTACGATTATCTCGATAGTAACGCTGCTCCGATTGTATCCCAGGATTTCCCGTCTCCGGTGAGACTGTATAGTTGTATGCCACATTTCCAGCGAAATACATATCGACTTCCGATGTTTTGACTGTTTGAGATTGACGGCACGATCGAGTTTGGTCAAGACCGACACGCACGACGATAAGCAAGGGTGATGTCGTCTATCTCCATCTTTAGTCACGCACCTAGCATAGGGAGGGAAAGAGTGAAGGCTCACCGCAATCTGTGCTGCAATACCGACGCCTACGATGGCGTACAATTGACCAGACCCATACAGACCAAACATGATCATCGTGCACGTCGTGATGAGCGCGCCGCACTCGACCATCCAGAGCATGATACTGTGGTAGTCTAGCCGTTGACGGCCCAACGGGGCCGCTTCGCGCTTGGCTTTCCAGAGACGGTAGGCGATGCCGAGGTTTGCGGACAGGTTCGTGGCGGTCTCGAGTCCCCAGGCGACCAGGCCGTACTGTAACTGCAAGGCCGTGGCCGTGGTGGGTATCAGGCTAGATACGCCAATTAGGCCGATGCCTTGCAAAAGGTAGTAATGAAAGCGTCTTCGATCACGGGACTTTTTTTTTTTAGTTGTTAGATGGGGTGTACTTACAGACGTGGGTGGTCCAAATGATCAGCTAACGTTCGAGCTCAACACGATGTTTGGTTACGAGAGTGGGGATGGCACCCTCACCGGAAGGATGCAGACGCTGAATCGCCCTCCCCAGAGGCTGTACAATCGCCATATCTGATGCAAAATCAGGAAAATCGGCAAAACGGGCGAAAGGACACATGCCAGCAAGAGCTCCTGCATATAAGTCTGGAATAAGATAGATTTCTATTTATTCACGGTGTCGAGAAGTAGCTCACATTCACGGCGTAGATGTAAAATCCGACCATAAATGTTGCACTCGTGCCGAGATTCAAGTAGTATACGTTCGGATCAACGCCGTGGGTGAAAGCTTGAAGTAGTTCGACGAGTGTCGTGATGATATGTGCGGTAGATAATGAGAATTGCACGACGGCTGCAATGAGAACCCTAGAGTCATTTCCGATCAATATCGTTTCAATCAACCAGAAGCTGGGAGATCAACCTGCGGGATGTCGCCTGATTTGATGTCAAGACATGAACGCAGAAACCAAACAACATGCAGCTTGTAGGGGTTTCAGCTGTACCTCATGACGGAAACAATGCGCGACGATTACATACTTGAAGCCTAGTACGAATTTATGAACCAGTAACAAGTCTAGTCACGGGAGTGACATACCGTAGAAGATGGCCTCTAGCCATCCGCAGATGAGATATATATGACCCAATGATTGGGACATGATGAAGGAAGTGCAGATATTCCAGCGTTGCGCAGGCACCGCTCGCTCCTATTTTATATTTACATAGGTGAGGTGAACCATTCGGGAAGAATATCAAGAATGCTATCCCTAGGCGCGCGCCATCGTAAGGTGGCAATGCGTGGTTCTGAATACGATTGCATAGGAACGTCCATGAGGTAAATAGCATGGTCAGTAAAAGCCGCACATCTGCTAATGATGGAGCATCAATGCCTCCCAAGTAGGATCGACAATAGTACTTAGGCCGCAGTTCTAGTCTCAAACTTAACGCAAGTCGTTAGAGCAGTTTGCAAAAGATGCGGAAAATGAATCCAAAAATCGACTCGGAGGGCTGGTGGGCCTGAAATGAACGCTTCCGTACTACAACGCCCAGCGTATCGGAGTCACGGTACCAGAAATGGATAGTGGACTAAGTAGATTCTAAATCAATTTCAATCCGTTCTCCTCCCTAGTCTATTTAGGTTTTGTCTCGAGTTCCTCTCGACGAGGCTGTGAATGGGTTCATGTGGGAAATGTTGCAACTCGCTCATTCTAGCTTCAATTCTGTTACATCGCTACTATGGTTCTCCTCACACCACCTCTTGATGATCCTGAATGTGGCACATCCGTTTCGTCGATGGACTTGTTTATTTCCCTCCTGAAGCTTCTCGATAGGTTCCGGGTTGTGTATCACCGCCCCGTCATCTTGTATCTATCTGGAAGGGTCTAACTCCGTATCTTTAGATCTTCGTAATGCCATTCCGACGTTGTTCTTCGCTAGTTATGTAAAACATCTTATTGTCTTTGTGACTCTCAGGGTAAGTTGGGACCCCCATTGCTCTGATTCACTTAGATCGGACAACACCCATCGTGCCTACTTAAAAGCACTTCGGCAGCAAGAACGGTCCGCCGCTTATTCAACCTTACTTCCATGACCATCTCGTTCATTACATGTGTCATTGCCTTCGGGTGTATCGTTGCTAACGTTTAAAAATGTAATTCAATGCTCACTACTACCCCCTGGACCCCCTGGTTTGCCGTGGTTCGGAAATGTCTTTCAAATCAATCTAAACAGACGTTGGTTGACTTTCCATGAACTGGCTAAGACATATAGTGCTTGCGATCCTAAGTTATTTTCTGTTGATGACTAGCCACGCACACAGGGGGCATCATTTATCTTAGCGTTTTCGGCTGGGATTTCATCGTCATCAGAACCATTGTACCGCTTCGTCGCGATTTCTGACCGTTCCAAGGACAATTTCCGCATTCAAACTGGAGGAGTCTGACCATGAAAAGATAGCAGAAGACTTGGTTGAAAAGTATTCTTCAAACGTCTCAGATCTCCTTGTTTTCCTTTGAAGTTGTAAGCACGTTTTCTCATACTCATTGGCAGTGCATTTGCAAAGGTGTCACTAAGATACGGAGTTGATGGCAATTCTGCACTCTTGCCATATGGTGGGGAATGGCGACTCCACTGACAGCTTTTCCACCAGACCTTTCGCAGTGGCGTAGTCTCAAGGTTTCACTCGTTGCATCTCCAGAAAGCTTGTTATTTACTCCGACAGTTATTCAACATCAATACCTCAGGGCAACTTCACGAACATTTACTTGAGTATGCGGAGGTTTAGTCAATGCAATAATTGATTAACATATGTTAAAGATACACGGCCTCCATCATACTTAACAGCACGCATGATCACGAATTCCAGTTTCAAAACGACGACCTCGAGACAGCAGTAAATGTACGAGAAATATCTCAATCGATTTTGCATTTCAAAAAAGTAGTCCTTGTCGCCGCCTTTCCTTTTTGTGCGTAGATCTGCGTACCTAATTCATCGCTTGGCGCGGGTCTCTAATCTCTACCAGTGCTAAAGTTAAAACTCGCAACATGGTTCCTAGGCATGTCAGTATTGAGGATGACGGAGACCTCGAAAAAGCTCAAGATTATAAAACGATGTGTCCGAGCGACACAAGCAAGATCGAATATACAATACAAAAAGGGTAAGGACCATAGACGGTATATCTGAACCTGTTCGATCTCATGGTGTTGGACCATCCATGGTATGTGATGCACTTCAAGGCATGAAAGAAAAAGGAATGGCTCCCGATAAAACGTTGGATGGAAGCATTTAAAGGAGCAGCCGTGACCTCTTGTTTGGGTATGTTTTTGGCTTTCAAGTTGATGCTACTCACTCACAATTGTATTGTCATGCTTTGTAGTGGCGTTGGACACAGTGCGTAAAATATTTCACTAAAATTCTGAAACTAAATTGAAAAATAGTCCCACACAATTCTAATGAAATTCTTTCTCATGATGGTGTTGAACCCCGAAATGCAGGAGAAAGCGCAGGCACGGATCGATGTTGTGGTGGGGAGGGCTGGGTTACCGACAATGGACGATCGAACTTTGTTACCTTTCCTCGACGCCATTCTTTGGGGGACACTCATATGTCACCCTCTTGCTCCTCTGTCTGAGTGATTCCATTCCTTGATTGGTTTCTCTCAAATCGCGCAGCGGTTCCTCATGTCACTACTGAGGACGATGTGTATGCTGGATATCACATCCCAAAGGGTAAGTGATCCCGTTGCCGCAGATGATCGGACATGTATTATTGCTTCTTCCAGGGGTTGTACTATTCACGAACGTTTGGTTCGTGCTTTCATATTTTTGTGGCAGATTTCATCAACTGGTCTTCTAGGTCGATGGCGCGTGACGAGTCCAGGTATCCCAACTCACAGGCGTTCGTGCCTGAGCGATTCCTCAATGACGACGGCTCTCTTAAACCCGATGACATCGAACACATCGCGTACGGATTCGGTCGGCGGATCTGCGTCGGAAGGTACTTTGCAGACGCATCCATGTGGGCAATAATCGCCAAGGTGTTGGCCGCGTTCAAGATATTAAACCCCCTAGACGAGGAGGCCCCAGTGGAACCGAAATCCTCGGACGGACTTGAGACGCAAGTAATGCATGGCGCTAATGTTTTATACGGACATCCTCTTCCGTTCGCGCATAGGATCGTGTCACGATATCCAGAAATGAATGCTGAGAAGTTCGAGGAGTTGATTGCTGCAGGCACTGCCTAGACTGTTGATCCCCAAGGGACCAGTGTCCTTGGGCGCACTAGGATACCCGCCAATATCTGTGTACATAGCCGCGTTGTTGAGACAGTTGTGGGACAGTGGCGATCGATGTGACAGTTACTGCACCGAACCATAATCTATACGCTGAGGAATGTTCATTCATGATCGATCGTTCCGTTCTGTGCATTCCTGAAACGTGTACGCATACGATAACTTGAAAGTACAATTGAACACAGTGGCCTATGGCGCCTAACCCATGTCAAATAATACAAAGGATAGGTTATACTGCTCGCTCCCTAGAAAAGTTTTTTCATCAAGTCCTTGTTTGCACGTCATATTAAACCCTGTTTTCATGTCACAACCACGGCGAACGGGATTAGAAACCTACTCATCCAGTTGCATCCAGAGCTTCCTCGTCCCTGGAGAGACTGTACAATCGTAAGCCACGTTTTCAGTGCAATACACATTGATTTCCAATGCTCTGATTGTTCGAGGCCCGCCGCGCAGTCGAGCCTGGTCAAGGCCGACACGCACGACTATAAGCAACGGCGATATCGTCTGTCCTCGTCCTCAGCCACGCACTCGACATATGAGAGAAAAAGGCTCACAGCAATCTGCGCCGCAATGCCGACACCCGCGAGGGCGTACGCGTGACCGGACGCGTACAGACCAAACATGATCATCGTGCACGTCGTGATGAGTGCCCCGCACTCAAGTAGCCAGAGCATAATGCTCTGGTAGTCCAGGTACCTTTGGCCCAACGGGGCCGTTTCGCACTTGGCTTTCCAGAGACGGTAGGCGATGCCGAGGTTTGCAGACAGGTTCGTGGCGGTCTCGAGTCCCCAGCCAGCCAGACCAAACCGGACTAAATGCTTGGCCGTAGCCGTGGTGGGTATCAAGCTGGATACGGCAACTATGCCGATACCTTTTAAAGGTAATATAGGTGTCGTCAATCACAGGAGTTTTTTGCGTACTCACAGACGTGAGCGATCCATATGATTAGCTAGCATTCTAAGTCAACACGGATGTCCGGTCATGAGAGCGGGGGTGGCGCCCTTACGGGAAGGATGCAGACGCTGAATCGCCTCTCCCAGAGGCTGTACATTCGCCATATCTGGCGTGAAATCAGAAAATTGGCGAAATGGGTAGGGGGCACATACCAACAACAACTCCTGCGCATAAGTCTAAGATACGGTAAATTTTGATCCGTCATGATATTGAGAAGCAGCTTACATTTACGGCGTAGATGTAAAATCCGACCATAAATATTACGCTTCTGCCGGGATTCGAGTAGTACACATTCGGATCAACTCCTTGAGTAAAAGCCCGAAGTAGTTCGACGAGCGTTATGATGATATGAGCGGTAGATAATGAAAATTGCACGATGGTTGCAATGAGAACCCTTCATTTCCCGTAAACATCGTTTTAATCAGCTAGGAATCGGGAAGATCAAACCTGCGAGATGTCGTCCGATTTGATGTCAAGACATGTATGCAGAAACCAAACAACATGCAGCTTGCATGTGTGTCAGTTGGAGCTTTGACAGCAAATGTACGCGATGATGACGTACTTGAAACCTGTGCGTTGGTGAACCAGTATCAAGTCAGGTCATGAGAACGACATACCATAGAAGATGGCCTCTAACCACCCACATACGAGATATATATGCCCCAATGATTGGGGCATGATAATAGAAATGAATGCTTGGGTATCACCGTTCGCTCTCAATTTATACTTACATAGGCGAGTTGAGTCAGGATAGCACGGCCTAAGATCACCGATTCGTGTGAGTAGTCCCGAGCGCCGACCAACCAACATCAAAAATGCTATCCCTCGACCCGGGAAGGTATGCGCCAGGAATAGGTTTCTGTATATACAGTTATTTTTCACTCCCTAGTGACCAAATGCTTGCTGCGGGTCCAGGTATGTGGAAATAAAATTCCTTATCTCTCCAGTACGCCTCCTGTCATGTTTAATTGTGCGAACCCTAGTCGCTTTCAGGCACGTAACATTGTTTTTTTATTTGAATTTCTTAATTACCGCTGCTACGCAACTGAGGGTAGATGATAAGGGTACTATTTTCCGAGTAAGAACTAGTCGATTCCATGTGCACGTACAGTAAAACTATCGAATACAATTACCTATAACTTCAATCCATGTCAAATAGTACAATTAGAGGATAAATGGTGTATTGCTTGCACGCCTCAAGTTTTTGCTCGTACATCTTCACGCGACCACGCATGAGCGGGATTGAGGGTCTACCCGTCCAATTGGGTCCAAGGTTTTCCTGTCTCTGATGAGGCCGTATAGCCGTAATCCACGTTTTCAGTGCGACATACATTGATTTCTAACGCACTAATTATTCGAGGTCCGTGACGCAATCGAGCCTGGTCAAGGCCGACGCGCACGACGATAAGCAACGGCGATATCGTCTATCCTCGTTTTCAGTCACATACCCGGCATATAGGAAGAAAAAAAGGCCCACTGCAATCTGCGCCGCAATGCCGGTGGCCACGATGGCGTATGCGTGGCCGGACGCATACAAACCAAACATGATCATCGTGCACGTCGTGATGAGCGCGCCACACTCAACTAGCCAGAGCATCGTGCTTTGGTAGTCTAGATTTCGTTGGTTGCCCAACAGGGCTGTTTGGCGCCTGGCATTCCAGAGACGGTAGGCGATGCCGAGGTTTGCGGACAGGTTCGTGGCGGTCTCAAGTCCCCAGGCAGCCAGGCCAAACTGGACCTGTTGCGGCGTGATCGTGACTAAGACGGAAATGCCTGTTAAGCCGGTACCTTGTGAAGATAATGAGCGTGTCATCGATCACATTACTTTTTATTTTGCTTGATGGTGGGTACTTACAGACGTGGGCGGTCCAGATGATCAACTAGCGTATAAACTGAACATGCCTGGTCACAGGAGTGAGGATAATACTCTTACCGGAAGGATGCAGACGCTGAATCGCCTTTCCCAAAGGTTGTACAATCGCCATATCTAGTTAAATTACCAGAAAATCGATAAAACGGGTAGGAGACACATACCAACAACAGCTCCTGAACATAGGTCTAGAATAGATAAATTTCGATCCACCCATGACATCGAGTAGCTTACATTTATCGCGTAAATGTAAAATCCGACCATAAACGTTGTATTCGTGCCAGGATTCGAGTAGTACAGGTTCGGATCAACTCCTTGAGTGAAAGCTTGCAGTAGTTCGAGGAGCGTCACGACGATGTGTGCGGTCGATAATGAGAATTGCACGATGGCTGCAATAAGAACCCTAGGGTCATATTCGGTCAATTCCGTTTTAATCAACCAGAAACCAGGACCAACCTGCGAGATGTCGTCCGATTTGATGTTAGGACATGTATGCAAAAACCAATCAACATGCAGCTTGTGCATCAGTCAGTTGGGCCTTCGATAGAAACACGTATGATGATGACATACTTGAAACCTGTGAATTGGTGAACCAATATTAAGTCTAGTCGTGAAAGCGACATACCATAGAGGATTGCCTCTAACCACCCACAGATGAGATACATATGCCCTAGTGATTGGGGCATGATAAGGGATATACGGATATTCCAGCGCGCGAGCTCCCACCGTTCGGTCCTATATATATACTTACTTAGGTGAAGTACCGTTTTAGGAGAGCACGGCGATAGAGATAGAGATCACTTGTGGGTATTCCCGAGCACCTACCAACATCAAAAATGCTATGTGGGTGGTATTGCAAAGTTCAATTACTTACATTATACCGATGACATAATCTGGCAATTTACGACGGTCGAAAATGCAATTCCATCTTGTCTGGTCTCCCGCCGCTCGTTTTAGTCTCTCTAGCAGTACGGGGCCACTGAGTTCGCCTTAGACCTGGACATATACTCTTCTAGAAGTGGTGACGGGCAGGAGCTTTGGTTATGACGAGGACGACTAGGAACCGTGTTGAATTGAGTGTGTAAACGCATTGCTGCAGGGAAGATCTTGATGAAGTAGGCAAGCGGCGCACTGGTCAATATACGAGCTTGTCTTGGAATAGTGTGTGTCCCGGGGCGCGCCCCCCGATCGCTATGTAGTGTATTGTGTCGTTCGTACAATGCATTTCCTTGTCAAGACGTGCGTATGCGTATGCGTGTATGCAATATGGTTCTTGCGTTTTTAACGAAGCAGGACGAGCGTAGGAAACTCTGCAGAAATGGAGTAGTTACTAAGGGAAAATAACTAACTACCGAAAGTTCTAAGTGCGCTTATGTAATATAAAATAGATAAACTTCCGATTACTTATCCTTTGTGAGCCGAACACGACCTCAATTACAACAATAGCGATGAGCGACACTGAAAAACTCAGTCCTAGTCTTATCATGACCAAGAAATTGGCAGCTAGCAAACATCTTATCGAATGGCCAGGCGAATAGTGTAAGCGGTACTGGGAACTATCGTCTCTTCCGGCTTCTTCGCGCTCACTTCTGGAAATAGGGCGTGATACTTGTACTTAACGGAAATGAATGTCCCATAGCAGGATCAGCCCCAAGAACATTAACTTCGATCATGCATCACTCACACCGCAAGCCCCGTTCTTATCCAGGGTTTTCAGTATCTTGAATACGGCCGACACCTTGATGACGATTGCCCACACAGATATGTCCGTCAAAATACAGCGCATCTGCATACAAAAGGATCAAGCGCTACTTGACCGTTTTTCAGCATGCCTCCAACACGTTGACGTATCCGATGGCGGGCAAGTAAGAGGGTCCTTCCAACGTATACCTCCATTCCGCCTGGACGTTCTCGGGGCAATCATATAATGAAGTTTCTATCGATGCCAGTCACGACCAATGAGTCGACACCCGTGGCAACTTGTCGCATGTCGAGTGGTAACGTGCCGACGCAGTAATTGACAAAACGATCATGCTCGAATGGTATGAGAGGGATGCTGTGTTATGCTTATCTTCACCATGAGGCGATTATTATCGCTGACACCGAGTGGTCCGCATGCGTCCAGTCGACGAAGGGTCGAGATTCTTGTGGCTGTGGTATGCCACACTCGGTATTAGTACTTTTTCAAGTGTGGGGTAGAGTGTCTGCAGAACACGTCACATAAATTCAACAGCCTCTCCATCGTATAAATACACCGTTTGTAAATACCATCCAAGTGTAAGAGCAGTCAGGGACCTACCCATCTAGCTCCGTTCTAGGTTTTCTCGTCTCCGGCGAGGTATGATCATAAATTACGCTCCTCAAGCAGAACACATTGATTTCCGATGTGCTGAGGATGAGGAAATGCGATCTCGTGATCCAGTCTGGCCAAGGCCGACGCGCACAGCTATGAGTGGTGGCAATATAGACTATCTTCTCATCAGTCAAGCGGTCAATAAAATTATGGACGGCTCACGGTGATTTGTGTCGCGACGCCCGCGATTCCGAATTGATGGCCAGACACGTACAGACCAAACATGATCAGCGTGAACGTCGTGATGAGTGCTCCGCACTCGATTACCTAGAGCACGATACCTTGGTAGTCTAGCCGTTGACGGCACATCAAGGCCGTTTCACGTTCGTTTTTCCAGAGACGATAAGCGATGTCAAAGTTTGCAGTTAGGTTCCTGGCGGTCTCGAGTCCCCAGGAAACCAAGCCGAGCGTATGCAGGTATTTGGCTTGTGGAAACAGTTGGTATAAAACTAGACACAGCAGTTGTGTTAATATCTCATGATTACCAGTTATTCGACTTTTTTTTCAGTCTCGATTGTTATACTTACCCCAGAGAAGCAGCTACCGTTTGAGTTCAATGCAGTATCCTGTCATAGCGGGACCACACTGGAAGGATGTAAACTTTGAACTGCCTTCCCCAGAGGCCGTATGATCGCCAGATCTGACATCGAATCGGCAGAACTGCGGAAAATGAGTGGGGGGCGCATACCAGCAATGGCTCCTGCGCAAAGGTCTGAATACAGTTGTTTTCAATTAATTTGGTATTCTATCAAAAGGAAGCTGCTTACAATTAATGACGTAGATGTAAAATCCGACAAGAAACATCATACTTGCACCGGGGTTCGAGTAGTACACATTCTGATCAACTCTACAGGTGAAAGCTCGAAGAAGTTCGAGGAGCGTGATGATAACATGAGCGGTAGATAAGGAGAACTGCACGATGGCTGAAGTGAGAACTCTGGAATGTTTTACCTTGATTATTCAGTTCCATGCCAAATTAGAGACCAAGGGGATCACCTGCAGGGTGTTATCTGTGCTGACGCCAAGACGTGCAGGCAGAGACCAAATAACATGAGACTTGCACGCGTTCAGCCTGGTCTTCAATGTCGAAAGGCATGTGAGATGATCACATACGAACTAGTTAGCTAGCATTCAAGTCTGGTCACGAGAGTGACAATGCTGCAACATACCATAAAAGATACCCTCTAACCACCCGCAGGTTAGATACATTTGCCCTAATGTTTGAGGTATGGTAAAGAACACGGTGATTCGAAATCTAGTCGTGCCTGTCCAAGTTTTTCCACTTGTTCTTATGCTTATACTAAAGTTGGGGCCTCAGGTCGAGGCTATTCGAGGAGGTTTACGGCAAAATCAAATCACGATTGAGTTCGTATAGCATGGTAACGTATGCCACAATGAGTGTCTCTAGGAACACAGAACGGTTGTGGTTTCCTACTGTCGGAAGGACGGAGTAGTTACTGATACCATCGAGAGTGAATGTTTCGATGGATTACCGCTCGCTTGTTTCCTCGTCGTTTGTCCCTGTAGCTTGGGCACGGTGACCCGGAAGTTCGTTCCAGTCATGGGCTGGGCCATAAAGGATAGATTAAGATTGATCGGAGCTGTCAAAATGAGTTTGCAACGGAAATTATATCTCGTATTTTCTCTCACATACTTACTGATCTTTTAATTTCCCTCGAGAGTCTTAGCTATCCTTGCTGGCTCGTTATTTTTTAGAAAGCGGAGGGCTAGACCCCGAGTGGAGTGTGGGTACCAAAAGCGGATTGTTGAACTTGAAGCTTGAAGTTCGAGCCTCTTCGGACCAACAGCAGCTGACGTCGCGGTTCAGGCAGGTCTCAACTTAGCTGGTTCTCAGATCAATCAGTGTACCTGCCATTGTCTATCGTATCACCCCTCCGCTCTCGGTTTGTTGTAAGCTCTCGATCATTAGACACTCGTAATATCGGCACAACTGACTCAGTCATGGACGACACATTTCGATCGTCAAGATCGGACCAGGATTTGACTAATGGTGTCTCCCGAGAACTAATCCATGGGCATCGAGGAGAAAGACGATTCACATGCTTAGATCCTTGTATAGCAAGTTCTGTGGTTCGGGACAGCAATTTCAAGTCATGGAACTCGGATGACACCATGGATATCTGTGGGGCAACGTGGGTGCGTGTATGTTGGGTTTCGACTCCGTCAATGGTATGTATATGCCTGTTGTTATCCTCCGACCCCGTCGACCCAAAGATGTAATTCGATTTATCTGCCAACGGCCTGAGGAAATTGTTTTACTATTAGAGTTCTTCCAGGCTGAATGGAAATATCGAAATGGTACTCAGCAGCTTAAAAGCATAGATGTGGGAAGAGTAGTTTGTCCTATATAACCAAAGTCAATTAAAGCTTTTTTTTTTGATACTCGAACACATTCCACGGGCTTTCTGATGGTCCATTCTGTTTTTCACCGGTACGTGGTGCTGGTTATGTTTGTAAAACTTATCGAAACACTATATAGGAAACCGATATGATATCGCCGGTTCAGTAGTCACCTAATGTGTCCTTCGTTTCTCCCGTGAAAGCATTATATCATTCCCGACTCCTTACCCTGAGGCCCATTGTCAAGTCTGCCAGCACTACACTGTCAAGCTAATTGTTTTGGCACTGGTATTGTGGCTTACGCGGACTTGTAGTGATATGGCTTACCGGGAACATCAAGGCAAATCCATCGAGGAAATGGTACGCGTAAGGGGCCGGGTCGACAATGACCTGATGGTGTGCGACATAATATTCACCGAGATACACATCGTTTCCATCTGCCGCTTTGACCGCTTCTACTTGGACGATCCAAATGTTGCACAAGTTTTCACACTTCCTGCTAACGGGCATTTGAGAAACAGTGATATTGGGCTTACCCATGAAGGCGTTGCTCGCAGATTTTCGTTTTCTGCCCGGTGTGGTTTTGAAGTCTTCCGTCAACTTCATCTCAGGGATTGTGAAAGCGAGCGTTATAGATTTCTTCACGGGCCGCCGTGACGCCGAAGTCATTCGCGTTGACTTGACGTTTCCCGAGCCTTCTACGATGAACGTCTTGCCGATGATCGCCAAGATACAAAATATAGGCTTCCCTAGAGATGAAATTCTGTTTAAACCGTTCTGGCTGACGCGTTCGACGACGGGCAAGTAAGAGGCCTCTTTCGGGGAATTACCTCGACATTGTATCGGAGATCCTATAGGAAACGACTACTTCATGAAATTTACGATCGACACGACTCAAGGTCAATGGGTCATCGGCTGTGGCAAATTACCGCCTGGATGGAACCACCGCAATCCATAGATCAACGAGACTATAGTGTTTGATGGTAGGGGGAAGGTTGTATTTTTGTTGATCCCTCACACTATCCCAACGTTGTCGTTCTGGACGTCGAGTAACCGTTTGTTTACTGGTATCACATTAGTACACTGTAGCTGTCTACGTTTCAACAACTAGCTGGTCCGGCGGAATTATTTTCGGCACCTCGAACTTGCACAGCGCTATATCTAAGGACGAAAAATAGGAGTGTGAGGAGAGGGTATCGAGTGGACTGAGATCGGCGTGCATGCTTACGGGACTTAGTCACCTTACAACCACGAAGCAACCCGAGTACAGGAAAAAGAAATATTTTTGAGCAAGGTTAACACGTGCTGGATCCTCAGAGTAGTCGGGTCACCCGGGTGAGCTGTAGAATTCCAAAATTGGCTACGATAACTGAAGCGACTGAACTTGAGATCTAAGAAGTTCTCTGACCATTGACGTGCTACGTCGACCGTCGACAGCCCCCGTTTTCTTTACGATCGCTTCTTAGATATTGTTGATTTGTTAACTTCAAACGTGTAACTTTGCACGACCTTAGGCTGAGCCATAGCAATTCACGTTTCTAGATCATGCATACTCTCCACCAACGAGGCGACGACAGAATCTGATTTTGATATGCGCAACGGCGTAGTAGATGGTGTCCTCAATGCCTTAAATATGGTTTGAATGTCATGGGTAGTTGCGTACTGCAATTTTTCGCGTACATTGTACAAGAGGTCCGCTTCACGGTTCAGAGCATCCACGACGCGCTCTGATTGATCTTTGGTCAATTTCTGGTACCTTTTCTTGACAGCATATTTTACGGCGTATTTTTGCTTGTTAATTTGGGTGCTGGCGTTAGACCGAACTTTGGCAGGATTGGACTTGCGGCCCTTGGTCATGGTGGGATATCAACTGACGGCTTGCTTACATCAGCCTGTTTTCACCGACAGCTCCGGGCAAGCTGGTGGATCATTTTGGGGGTTCACCGTATGCAAGGTTCGACTCGAAAGCTTCTTTTTCCAACCACTTGACAGTGACGCGGCCACGACATCTTCAAGACATCATTGGTACCCTTCAAATTGGACACGACGCGACAATATCTAGGACAATGGCAGACACTCCGACTCTGAGTGTGACTTTGCTTGGGGCTGGTCAAGAGGTCGGACGTTCTTGTTGTGTACTCCAATACCGAGGGAAAACTATAGTTTGTGATGCTGGAGTCCACCCAGCGTACAGTGGAATGGCATCTCTGCCATTCGTTGACGAGCTTGACTGGAGTACCGTGGACGCTATTTTAATCACGCAGTAAGTTATGCAAGGAATCACTCTCTAAGCTAAATGCTTATTTGTGATATATACAGCTTTCATCTCGATCATGCCGCTGCACTGACCTATATCATGGAAAAGGTCATATTTTGGATATCACTCATATATTTCAGTTGACTTCTTTACAGACCAATTTCAGGGATGGTAAAGGTAAAGTGTACATGACGCACCCAACAAAGGCTGTACACAAGTTCATGATGCAAGACTATGTTCGCATGAGGTCCGTTGCCCATTGTCCGTATTTCGTCATGGTCCTAAGTAAACGACAGTTCTTCGTCGTCCGACGCCCTATTCACGCCATTAGAGCTTTCCATGTCGCTTTCTTCCATCATCCCAGTCTCTGCACATCAGTTAATCTCGCCATGTCCGGGTGTTTCCTTCACGCCGTACCACGCAGGGCACGTGTTGGGGGCTTGTATGTACTTAATTGACATCGCAGGCCTTAAAATTCTTTACACTGGCGATTATTCTCGAGAAGAGGATCGTCATCTAGTGAAAGCAGAGATTCCTCCGACCCGACCTGATGTCCTAATCGTCGAGAGTACGTATGGTGTACAAAGCTTAGAAGGGAGGGAAGAAAAGGAACTGAGGTTCACGAGCCTGGTGCACTCTATCATCAGGCGCGGTGGTCATGTTCTACTACCTGCGTTTGCTCTGGGCAGAGCACAGGAGCTGCTTCTTATCCTTGACGAGTACTGGAAAAAACATCCGGACCTTCACAACGTCCCGATATACTATGCGTCAAGCCTAGCAAGAAAATGTATGGCGGTTTACCAGACCTACATACATACAATGAATGCAAATATTCGGTCAAGATTTGCAAAACGTGATAACCCATTTGTTTTCAAGTAAGCATCGTAGCTGTCGTTGTTCGAGTGCATTTCGCTCACGTTTTTCGTAGACATATATCTAATCTTCCCCAACCACGGGGGTGGGAGCGAAAAATCGCCGAGGGTCCTCCGTGTGTCGTGCTTGCTAGTCCGGGTTTCCTTCAAACGGGACCCAGTCGCGAACTACTGGAACTATGGGCTCCGGACCCGAGGAACGGTTTGATTATTACCGGATATTCCATCGAAGGTACCCTTGCTCGGGTGAGTGGTAGTTGGAATGGAAATATATCATCATTTCGCTTGCTCATCGTGTATCGTATTATCGAAATGTCACATATTTTCCACCTTAGTGCCCGAAGATCTCAGCTTATTATTGATTCAAACATCTCTAGGACATTATGACAGAACCTGAAGAGATCATCTCCCTCAAAGGGCACTCAATACCGCGGAAAATCTCTGTGGATTATATCTCCTTCAGTGCCCATGTTGATTATTCTCAAAATTCGGAGTTCATTGAACAAGTAAAAGCACAGCATGTTGTAAGTAGTGGTCGCGGACGTTCGAGGCATTGGTTTAGTGAATAAATATAGGTGCTCGTCCATGGAGAACAGACTGCAATGGGCCGTTTGCGTGCTGCCATGACAGCCCGGTACAAGGATCGTGATGAAGACGTCAAGATCCATACACCACGAAACCTGGAGACACTCGAACTCTCGTTCCGCGGCGAGCGCGTTGCAAAGGTGAGTTGTGACCATCCGCTAGCTACTAAGCTCGACGGAACATTTTAAATAGGCTATCGGTACGCTGGCCTCAAAAGCACCCCAAGAGGGTGACATTGTCTCTGGTCTCCTCGTATCAAAGGATTATTCTTACACTCTTCTTGATCCCCGAGACCTTCGGGACTTTGCTGGACTCTCGACGACGATCGTGACGCAGAGGCAGAGAGTCGTACTTGGCGTCGGATGGGATTTGGTGCGATGGCATCTGGAGGGGATGTACGGAAGTGTGGAAGAGGGCGTAGATAAAACTGGGGTTCCTACGATGAGAGTGAGTCCTTCTCTGTCCGTCCCGAAAACTGTTCTCTGAAACAACTTGTAGGTCATGGGCATGGTTGATGTGAAGCATACAGCTGAACAAGAACTAACGCTGGAGTGGGATTCGGGGGCGAGCAACGATATGATCGCCGATTCCACACTAGCTTTAATTACGGGCATCGACAAGAGTCCGGCATCCGTAAAGCGTATGTGTCAGGTCCTCTCTTGTTTTTGGCACTAAAGGAACTTCGCTTTCGACAGTCACGACTCAATCGTGCACGCAATCCCACCCACATGCTGACTCCGACTCTGGATCGTCGTATTCCCGTATACAACATCTTGCCTGGTTTTTCGAAGCACATTTCGGGGAAGTGGAACTGCATATGCCTGAGGAAGATGACGCCGACGAACAAGAAAACGAACCAGGCGAGGATGCAAACCACGATCCAGCATTGATTGTCCGGGTTGACGATGCCGAAGCACACATCAATCTCGTCTCTTTAGTACGCTTCTGGACAGTTCCTGTCGTTAGTGGTCTTACGCTGATTGCCTCTAGGTTGTAGCAAGTTCAACAGAGGCCCTGAGGAAACGCGTTGAGGCCGTGCTAGATATGGCTGTGACAATCGTTAGCTCGCTCACGGAGTCCTTCCAATCCAACACATTTATGTTGCAGGAAGATGTTGTAATTGGGAAGGAGACTGATCAACAGGATGAGTTGTCAAATGCACCGGAGGACCCGGCCCACTTAACTGCTCAGGAGCCTCAGGAGCTTCATGCTGAGGCGTCGAGAGAGGCGATGGTTAGCTAAACATTGTGAATGATACAAGCTGCGATAGGTTATATTTTAGGTTGGATAGTCGTCGCTCGGTCGACACCTTATCAAATCTATGTAACTGAGAAAACAAATACAAAATCGGGGATACTTAATTTTGCTTTCTCATCATCGTTTTATTTGGCTACTGTATTTTCGGACCGATGCTCGAACCCAATAACCCTCAATGTCGCTGTCTTTTTTTTCCGCTAGTTTTATATAGGGCTCGAATAGCCTATGATCCCACCAGCTCGAAACATCCTGGGAAAAGTATGCTGAAGCTGCTAGCCCGAGTTAGAGTTATTTTCTTGAAGACGGAACGGCGATAAGATAATTATATTCCATCCGCAGAGGTATAAATTCGGCCATGAATCGTTGGTTGAACTTTGTTCCTACATCCTCTGCCAGCGAAACGTCCACCAGAGCTACTACCGTTGCCAGTAAGAATGACCACTGCTCAAAAATCCATGCCTTATGGTTCGTCTCCTTGCATCTGTATAACACTAAACCCACCTGTTCCGTAGTCCGGTTGGGCAATTCAGGGTTGAAAGTCTCCAAGATTATCTTGGGAACTATGCAGTATGGTGAGCGGCGGCCAACGTTCTCCCTCCTTGCTCGTCTTACGTGGTCAAAAGGTACAAGTGAGTGGCAAGACTGGGTCCTCGGCGAGGAAGAAGCCATCAAGCACATCAAAGTTGCGTAAGTCGACAGGAAATGCTGTACATCTTCCCTGCTCATTGGAAAGCCAGATACGACGCAGGCATCAACACCTTTGACACCGCTGATGTGAGTCTTGATCGGTCTGTGGAAGCACTCTTGACATGTTTTTTCTCTTTGCACGTAGATGTATTCCAATGGCGAATCAGAGGTTATCCTGGGCAAAGCTATCAAGAAGCTGAATCTTCCTCGTGATGAGATCGTAGTTATGACCAAGGTAGATCTATTTTCTCATGAATGCGTTTCGTTTTTCACATAATCCAGCTCTACAATGTCGTTGGTCGCACTCCCAACGAGAAAATTTTCAAGTCTAAAGTTCACTCTGACATGCTGGGATATGTCAACCAGCGTGGACTGAGTCGCAAGGTGAGGAAGTAGTTTCTTATTGGTTTGGACTTACCTGATTCTACGTACCTTTTACTCCCAGTACATCTTCCAAGCCATCAAGCATAGTCTGGAACGCCTCCAGCTCGACTATGTAGATGTCCTCCAGTGTACGTCTTACTCCCTTTTATCTGGTTACATACTTAAATTTGTAATTATAGGCCATCGTTTCGACAAAGAAACACCCATTGAAGAGACGGTGGGACTTATCTTGCGGTGTCGAGTGGACATGCTCACGTGGCCATTAGATGCAAGCCTTACATGATGTTGTGCAAGCCGGATACGTTCGTTACATCGGAATGTCTTCATGCTGGGCATACCAATGCAAGTTTGCTTTCGGAATATCGGTTCAAGTTGTGTGCTGAATTGATATTCTAGTCCAGGCAATGCAAAGTATTTCTTCGCAGGTTTGAAGAGCCGTGCACCGTGACTAACATCCAACGCAGACTATGCTATCACTAACCGCTTGACGCCGTTTATTTCGATGCAAAACCACCATAGCTTGATTTATCGTGAGGAGGAGCGGGAAATGTTTCCGACTTTGAAGGTATGGGATAAATCGAGTCTTGGAAGCATCCTGATCGGTTGATAGATGTTCGGTGTTGGCTGTATTCCATGGTCACCACTTGCGAGAGGATTGCTCACTCGCCCTCTGGGCGAGCAAACTCTCCGCGGAAAGACGGACATGCAAGTCTCTCCTGATCGCATCTTTAGTTAAGCTGATCGTCTGCCGACATGTAGGACTATTGACCATTATATTCAGAATGAGTCAGACAAAGACATTATCAATCGGTGTGTCTTACTTGTACAGTCGTGAAACCAGCTAATTACCTCCGAATAGCCTCGAGGAAGTCGCCAGGAAGAAGGGCGCTAGTATGGCCCAAATCGCACTCGCTTGGTCGTTAGCTCAAGACGTCGTCACTGCACCGATTGTTGGAACCACTTCTTTGAACAACCTGATGGATCTCCTTGGTTAGCTTTATGGACGTGTATCAAGTGCCGTGGTACTGACACTTCGAGATATTTAGATGCTATCCACATTACGCTCACACCTGAAGAGAAAACATACCTGGAAGAACCATACAAGGCGAAGAATGTAATTGGTCACAACTAAATTCCGTGCTGGGGTATGAGTATTTGTACGAGTACAGTATATCAGACAATTCATGCATGAATTCAACGAAATCCATTCATTGCACACCTCACTAAATTCCACAAAAAGCCTACCGCCGCCATAGGCCCTATCCCTCGGACTCGACCTACTTATATTCTTGAAAAGAGATAGGCCGGTCTTGCAGTTTTCCGGTATCTTGAGAGGTATACTCGTCTGCTAAGTTTTCCGTGCGAAGTACATTGATTTCCAATGGCATACGATATGTGCTTATCGTTCGAGCGCTGCGCTGAGATCGCGTTTGGATGTCGAGACCGACGCGAACAACAATTAGTAAAGGAGATACAGTCTGTCACCTCTCATCAGTCATGCACGAAATCAAACCAAATATGGAAGATAGCTCACCGCGATTTGTGTCGCAATACCCACGCCCACGATTCCGGACATGTGTCCGGATGCGAATAGACCGAACATGATCATCGTGCATGTTGTGATGAGTGCTCCACATTCTACTATCAAGAGCATAGTACTTTGGTAATTCAGATGCCTTTGAGAGCCTAGTGGGGCGGTAGTACGTTGTGCTTTCCAGAGACGATAAGCAATTCCGAAGTTTGCAGTTAGGTTTGTAGCAGTCTCGAGTCCCCAAGCGGTCAGGCCGAGAGGAAGCAAGTCGCGACTTGTGGCCACAGTAGGTATGAAGCTGGATACAGCGATTGTGCCGATACCTTGAAAAAAGATAGGTAATTACTTGACCGTCGTTCTCGACGGCCGACACTTACAGACATGGGAAATCCAAAGGAATAACTATTATTGGGGCTCAACGCGATATTCGATTATAAAGGTGGAGATAACACCCTCACCGGAAAGATGCAGACTTTGAATTTCCTTCCCCAAAGACCGTGTAATCGCCATATCTGGCGTCGAATCAGCCGAGTCGATGGAAGGCGAATGAGAAACGAGTACCAATAACAGCTCCTGCACAAAGGTCTAAATGCAATTACTTTCAGTCCATGGTACGCAGCCAAATAAGCGGCGTACGTTGATGACGTAGATATAAAATCCGACTAGAAACGTCGTATTCGCACCGGGATCCGAATAGTACGCATCGGGATCAGCTCCGTAGGCGAAAGCCTGAAGAAGTTGGACGAGGGAAATAACAACATGAGCAGTAGATAACGAGAATTGCACGACTGCCGCAGTGAGAACTCTAGAAAACCAAAATGTTCTGGTTAGCATCGTATTCATTAATTAGGAACCAAAGAGATCACCTGCGAGACAAAGTCGGGCCTGATGTCAAGACTTGAACGCAGCAACCAAACAACATGCAGCTTATACGTATGTCTTAGCCAAATCTCCAAAGGAAACTATGCGAGGATCACGCACTTGACACCTGCGTACCAGTCAGCCAGTATTCCAAGCCAAAAACGCTGACGTGGTCACAACATACCATAGAAGATGGCTTCTAACCACCCGCAAGTGAGATACATTAATCCAAGTGATTGAGGCATGAAGAAAATATGGAGTCTTGGGGATCCTCGCGTGAACTGCAGAAATTTCACGGTTCGCCTCTAGAAGAAGAGAAATTGCGAAGAGAAATAATTGTGGTCATTTTAGAGTAAAAACAAGGTTTCACATGGTGGCATCTGAATGAACTTGAAGTTCCAAATTCCAATCGATCTGTCCAAGGAAAGAGTTACTACATGTGGCTGTGCACCCACATCTTATCCGAATGTGTCAATCCTTTTAGTGGTTGAAGTTCGTAGACTCAGTAATCTGCAAGTTTGGACGTTGAAAGTTTGTTGAACACCCAAATATAAATTCGATACGTTGCAAACCTAGTCCCTGTCCGACTAGTTTTGGTAGGTAAATAACTTTTAAATCCCTCGGTGTTTAACATTCATTTCTGATATGTACAAGTAATCGCATGTGGGTGCATACTACACTGATAGGCGAAGTAACGAGGCATTAATAACCGTAAGTTACCGAAATCATACGACTGGGCCGTACACTCTCTGACACATCTTTATCTTATTTTCTCCCCTCTGCTCTCAAATTTCATAGCATTTCGCAAATTTGAGGGTTCTGCGTTCAGTTTGCTGTGCATGTGTGTGCCGTTGGACCAGATAGCTGTGACAAACGAATCGCCGCCATCATACTTTTAGGGGTAGGGACATCCAGCGACACATGCAGGCACATATGTATCAAATCTCAAAGTGCGTAATATACCTCACTAATCAATATCACAGGCTATTATTTAGAGGACATATTGAAGCTGAGTGCAGCTGTCAAGTCAGTCAAAAACTGTACCGAGACGAATCCTGCAAATTTACTACATGTGGCGGACAGCTGTCGGATCAACGACAGCTCGAACAACCCACTAGGAACGGCTACAAATAAACACTATTGATTACATAAAACCCTCTTCAGTCAACCTTACTTTTAATCCCATTTCAAAGAGAACCGGGTTCATCAAGTGATTTTCCAGTTGCATGCGACGTATAGTCATTGTCACAGGTCGTGTCTTCCGTGCGATGCACAGTAATTTCAACTGGCAAATGATGTGCACTCATCATTCGAACACTCTGTCGTGATCGGGTCTGAGAATCGAGGCCGACACGGACAACAATGAGTAACGGTGATATCGTCTATAACCTCATCAGTTACATGATGACCAAACTCATTTATAGCACATAAACGACTTACGGCGATTTGGGTCGCGATGCCGACACCCACAATTCCGGACTCATGGCCAGCGGCGTATAGACCAAACATGATCAACGTGCAGGTTGTGATGAGTGTCCCGCACTCCACTATTAAGAGCATGGTTTTTTGGTAATTCACGCGCTTTTGAGCGGTCAGCTGAGCCATTGTACGCTCCGCTTTCCAAAGACGATAGGAAATCCCAAAGTTTGCAGTTAGATTCGTGACAGTCTCGAGCCCCCATGCAGTCAAGCCCAGAGAAAGTAAATCATTGCTTGTGGAAGATTTCGGTGTAAAGCTGGATACAGCAAGTATGCCGATACCTTGCATAAAGTTCATTAGTTACTTCACTTCACTATGAATGGCCGGTGCTTACAAACGTGGCAAGTCCAAAGAAACAGCTAGCATTCTAACTCAATACAAGGTCCACCCAAAACAGTGAGATGGCACTCCTACCGGAAATATGCAAAACCTGAACTTCCGTCCCCAAAGAATGTATAATCGCCATATCTGGCGTCAAATCAGTAGATTCGGGAGTAAGTGAGCGGGATGCACATACCAGCAACAGCTCTTGAACAAAGGTCTAAATGGGATTACATTCGACTCATTCATGTTATGCAAAAGACAAACAGCTTACATTGGCGATATAGATGTAAAATCCGACCAGAAACGGCTTACTTTTGCCGGGACTTGAATAAAACTTGTTAGAATCAACACCATTGGTGAAGGCTTGAAGAAGCACGATCAAAGTGGTGATAACATGAGCGGTAGATAATGAAAATTGCAGGATGGCGGCAGAAAGAATCCTAGGATGTTTATCAGTCAATATCGTACCTAACAGATGAGGATTGGGGGTCACTTGTGAGATAACGTCTGACTTGATGTAGAGACATGGACGCAGAAGCCAAACAACATGCAGCTTGTACACGCTTCAGCTATATACTACTGCGAAACGTGCGTGATGACCACGTACTTGAAACCTAATGGTTCGGTTAGCCAGCACCAACGTCCGGCCATCATCAAAGATATACCATAGAATATGGCCTCTAGCCACCCACAGGTAAGATACATTTGTCCCAACGTTTGGGGCATAGTGATGGAGGTGTTGAGACTCTAGTCGTGGCTGCGCAAGTTCCGTCGTTCGCTGCTATATAGGTGGGGGGGGGGGGCAAACCTTTTGGGAAGATTTTACGGCAGGATCTAGATTGATAACGCAGCAAGATTGGTCCGCTTTGACGATGAGTTATGTTCAAGTCCTGCCTCGCATTTCGTGGAAGGACCCATTTTCTGACATGATGCTACTAAGGGTGCCGGTTGTAGTACTGTTGCCAACCACATTTCACCTCTGTATCGATGCATGCTCGGAGCACTTCAGTGGCATAATGGCAGAGAAGAGCTCGAGGATCCACTTACACAGTTACACGACCCTTCCACCCAATGGATTCACTCGATGGCAGAGAATTTCACATTGGATGCCGGCTCAACTTAGCTTTTCTGATGACTTGGCAGGGCGCAGGTTGGTTGCCCCCATAGACTCTTAGTAAGCTCGAAAGCCTTTTATTGGCCATGTCATGCACATCCCATCTTACTGGTGACAATCTATGCTCAATGTCAACATGCCTCGTTCAGCAATGCTTGACAACACTCTAAGTGCTGAACAAGCTTTGCTACTATCCTCACGGTTAATTTTGTAGGGGAATGGCAAGTTCTATGGGGAGACACGTGGAAGCTCCAGTTCCTGTCCATGTCAACTAGTTCGTGGGCGTCCTTGAGTTGTGAGAAGTACGTGGTTTCCACATCAGAACTTCCGAGTTAGCAATAGCTCCTCTGCGGGCTCAATCGACCCGAAGCATATAGCTGGTGTCCACCGATTTAAGATTTGCGTATCATAATCATGGCGCCGGGTCATTAAAGTGTCAGCAACGTTGACTCGGTCGTGAGAACATGCTTTGAAATACTCAAGGAAAATTTCAGAGCTAGTAGCACTATAACATGGCGGTGATATGTCTGATGTCTAGACAGGAAACCGTGGCGTAAAGTATTTATGAAATCAGGCAGTGCATGAGTGAAAATCGAAGTGGGGCCTGCTTACATGTATAAGTAAGGACACGAAATATATATAGGAATGACAATGTATGTCGAGACACGCGCTCCAATGTCGTGTTTCGCGCGGTCAATGTAAGTTTTCCGCTGGATCGTGCTCCAGCCTTTGTTGGCAGAGGGAACCAGGCCCACAACGTACGCCACAGCACGTACCACATAAACGCATTGAGGAACGGGAATGACAAGAATAGAATCGTAAACCCCGTCGCATGATCGGTTGCGACCGGAATCTGGATGACAACGATCATACTCCAACCAAGGTCAGGTGATGGTGGCGGAGGCTAGACAACACAAATGGTTACTTCCGAGTCAGTTGAGTTTGGCAAAACTCCACCAGAGGCTAGGCTTGTACCTGTTCATGAAACCAATGTTCGGTATTTAGACTTATATTTTACCTCGTTTTGGATGGTCTGCAATTGTCTCTCTCTTGCTGTGTGCGTGCCAACGGCCACGAAGTCACAGGCCAATTCGACTAAACTGTGGAACATGCGATTATACCCTACCGTTTCCAGATGTTGGGATATTCGATCTCACGCAGTCACATGTACACACAACACTTGCTGCCTGAGCTCGCCAACGATCGAGGTTTTTGAGATATAAATGAATTTAAGTGTGGTCGTAGGAATGCATGATGGCATTTCTGATGTAGAGCTTGCAATCAGGCAATGTTCTTAAATAGGTTGTGGATGTGATACTACGGGTATCTGCAGTGTGCGCACGTAGCAGGTTTTGCGTGCCTGCACTGCGGCGTGGACTTGACACAAATGAGCCTTCGAGATCGTTTATGGCTACCGACATCAGCGTGGTACGGTGCGCGGATTGCAACACGACGCATTACAGTGAGATTGCTTGGAATTCGCTACTGTCATCGATATCGTGATGAGTCGCCGACGTGGGACAGGGACTTTTATCTGACATTAAACTTTATAATACAGATACCTTGATGGACTGAGTGCTTTGACATCCATTAAGGGCACAAAAACGCACAGTTCCGAGCATGCAAAATAACACGAAGACTGGATGTCTGCCAAACATTTATTTAATTAATCATATAAACAATGGACGAGACCAAGCCATAAACTGTGTAGTATTGTTTCACTGTCCAATGTCCTAGTCATGCGGTCACTCCAGGAAATATTTCGACAAACCTGCAAAACGAAACCTCTACTAGTATAGGTCTCGAGGACCTACTGCAGAATCTCATCAACCTTGCTTTTGATCCCACTCCGAAGGGGATCGAGCCTGCCATTCGATTTTCCGGACTCTTGCGAGATATAGTCGTCGGCTACATTTTCCGTGCGAAGTACATTGATCTCCACCGGCATACGATATGTACTCATTGTTCGCGCACTGCGTTGTGATCGGGTCTGGGAGTCAAGACCGACGCGCGCAATGATGAGCAAGGGTGATATAGTCTATGATCTTTCATAAGTTGCGGAAATGAAACCAAGGATGGTAGACGGTTCACCGCAATTTGCGTCGCAATACCAACGCCCACGATTCCGGACTGGTGACCAGATGCAAATAAACCAAACATTATCACCGTGCACGTTGTGATGAGTGCCCCGCACTCCACTATTAAGAGTATAGTGCTCTGATAATTCATACGATTTTGAGGGCCCAGCGAGGCGGATGTACGCTGAGCTTTCCAGAGACGGTATGCAATCCCGAAGTTTGCAGTAAGATTCGTGACAGTCTCCAATCCCCAGGCTGCCAAGCCAAGAGCAAGTAATTCATGGCTTGTGGCCACAGTTGGTATAAAGCTGGATACAGCCATTGTGCCGATACCTTGCAAAAGTATCATCGATTACTTGGCTACTTCCGGTCTCGATGGCCGATACTCACAAACATGAGTAGTCCAGAGAAACAACTAGCATTCGAGCTCAATGTAACATCTAGCCAATCAGAGATGGGGCTCGCACCGGAAAGATGCAAACTCTGAATTGCCTTCCCCAGAGACCGTATAATCGCCAAATCTGACGTCACATTAACAGAGTGGTGGTAAACGAATAAAAGAAACATGCCAACAAGAGTTCTTGCACAAAGGTCTGAACTCCTTTCGATTCATTCAGCTCGTCGTCGGAAAGAAATAGCTCACATTGATGACGTAGATGTAAAATCCGACCAGAAATGTCGTACTCGTACCAGGATTGGAGAAGTATACGTCAGGGTCAACTCCGTAGGTGAAAGCTTGCAGAAGTGAAACGAGGGTGGTGATAACATGAGCGGTAGATAGTGAGAATTGCACGATGGCTGCGGTGAAAACCCTAGTACATTTTCCAGTTAACAATCCGAGAGTGAGCTGTGGGAGATGAATCAATCACCTACGAGATGTCGTAGAATTTGACGCCAAGACTTGCATACAAAAACCAAACAACATGCAACTTGTGCATGTTTCAGCTCGATCTTCAATGCAAAACTGGAAGATAACCACATACTTTAAGCCTATGAACCAGTTAACCGTCATCTAAGTAATACGATCTCAGCTCATGGGCCCGACATACCGTAGAAGATGGCTTCTAACCATCCACAAGTGAGGTACATTTGCCCTAGTGTTTGAGGCATGATGAAGGGGATAGTCTAATCTTGACTGCACGAGTTCGACCATTCGGACCTATATAGGTGAGGTGAGATGAACCTTCTGGGGAAAACCCAGAAGCGACTGATTGATACACAACATGGCAACATGAGTCCACCTTGATAATGAGCTGCGATCTCGTTCCGAATCACATCCCCAACCAGTGGCATTATACATTCAAGTTAAGAGACACACGATTGATCATCAGTATTGGTATTCCTACCCAAGTCTGGCTGCCAGCTAACTTGCTGTCAAATCCTTCAAAAAGTCGAGTGAAACGCGAAGTCATAAATGAATATTTCCTGCGGAGTTAGTCTGTCCAGTAGCCTCATACTTGTTCAGCAGGGTCATCCAGCGGACGCGTTGACGAAGGGAAACCGACAGCAGATGATTTTGAGCCTGAGAATGCATACTAAGTGAATTTCCAACGTTTTGGGAGGTTGCTCAACCAACAGATCGGAAGTAGTAATTGGGCTGGTTATCTGAAGGGGATGAAAATTGGATCTCTCGAAAAGACGGACCTTTTCAAGATGAAAATGGCAGGCATAGTCCCAGGAAGCTCTACGCGACACACCAGTGGCGGCGAACGGTATACAAATATGTTGACCCTTACAGTATGCTGACCGCGTGCTTCAAGTGGCAACCGCATGTTGCACACGGGTTTCGGTGTGGCACTCGTTGAATTGAAGTGTACAGAATGAAAGGGATCGTGACTGCGGAACCGGAGTACGTACTAGGCTGTATTATAGAGTGTAAATACCAGGTGAATCCTGGCGCGTGACATAGACTGAAACTCACCCGTAAGATGATCACGTGGTCGATATCAACAGCCTAAACTTGTCAGGTGGTCTCGTTGCTCCATCGTTTCATCATCCGATCACCAGTATAGCCATGTCATGCCAATACCATGAAGTACCTGTTCGCCATGAAATCTAGCGCCTACAGAGTCGTCCATCCTGACTTGCCTCTGAAATGCACGATTTCCTTACCCTGACAGTTACCCTCTTTTCTGCCTCGCTCATCGTTAGCGCAAGCGTAACATCATTGCAACGTCGACGATGTTTGCAGACGACAGGTAATGCAACCGATAACCTTGACGCCAGCTCAAAGTTCGGCTATACAAAGTTCAGATAGGAGGTTCAAAAGTGGATTAGATCTCAGTACACGTGTCAAAAAAAACGGAAAGGTACGTCCATGCGAATAGGCTCACACCGCAAGCCAGCTCTTTGTATACCTTCCCGACGTGGTTGCACCTGGACTTGACGCACTCTACGCCATAGATGGCGGCTCTAACACCACACTCTTGCAGCAACCACAAGTCAATTCAGATGCGACGAAGCTCCACCGGGCGGCTGTGCCTGTAACGAGAACCATTTCTGTCGCTGATGGCTTGAAAACGACAAAACAACTTCACGCCGTGGGCCTGTTCGCACATGGCATCCGTGGGAATCCTGACGTTAACAACGATCACGTCGAGTCCGGGTTGCATCTTGAACTAGTGAGTGAGTGCGTAAGGATCGTACGCGAGTTTACTTAACTCACCTTCCACTAGCGCTGGTGAGTGCTTGAAATGCTATGGGGGGTTAAAGACCTACTTTTTCTCAAACTCGAGGTGACTTACAATGCAGGGTCCGATAATGACCGTCTTTTCGCTATTTCTCGTTCGAGCCTAGAATTCGAATAAGATATCGATAATGGTCCGTGATGGGTCTAGAAGGAAGCATCATGACGACCAGGATCAATTTGAACGTGTTTGCACTACCAGGAGGGGGGGGGGGGACCATGACATGCCACAATGTTCTGTTTCTCTTCCTCGAAGTTTATCTTCTTCACCGTCTTGTCCACCACTAGTGCAAATGGTTGCACCGGACGACGCGGGGATGCGTTGTTTCTGTTTCAGTTGTGACCTGAAAAACTAACGAGACTAATCCAAGTCGATTGCGAACGAGCTGCGGTGTAAATTCTGGGATAGTGCTTCTGGTTCATATACCGGTGGCGAGCTTAGGACAAATACTGTGGGTTTACAATCAAGCTTTTTTTTTAAAAAAAAAAGTTCGGACGTCACCATTCACAGAACGCCTTGGAAGATTTACATGACTTTATGCTCGCAAAAAATGCTGGTACATTATTGCCGAAGAAATCACTCATAGGACAAACTGCATTAAATCCTGAGATTTTTTTTTGGTGAAAGCTATGATGATGCGCAATTCTTGCGATCATGTAAAATGTGACGATTAATATATTGATACTGATATTGCGTCTTCAGTGTTTTATACTTGCGCTATGGAAGATTAGCGACTACAAAACTCATCGGAAGGAGGATTATAGTAAGTACATGGTGGGCGAATCTATTGTATGTTGAATCGCTCCTCATTTCACTAGTCTAGTTCCCTCGCGATCTACGACATGGTTGCAGCATAATGGGACAGTGATACTTGTGGAGGCAGGGGTAGGTCTACGCGTGCACCTTATGTCGCTGCTTAATCAACTTATCAACAGTCTGGTGGTCGAGTAGTCACACGTACAAGAACGCAATTGCCAACGAGCTATTCCTCTTGACGTCCACCGAGAGTTACTTGAAAATGTGAATTACTTTTTAAACGCTCAGAATGTAAGTCAGTCATTCATGACTATCAGAAACTATTTATCGATTTGTACAGGTATACGAATAGTGTGCGTCGTTTCTAAATAGACTCGAAACCAAAGTCATGGATGTTCTTGTACAGTGATGAAATACAGGGTTCAGGTGGGTTGTTCAACGATGGGTTGAACCTTGAAACATACAAGAACAACAAAGAGGTGTGCCTTGAATAAACACGTAGATGTTGGCGTTTTTATTTACGCATACCATGTCGCACCTTAGACCACATGGACATACAATCAAGTCGGTCCAACAATCTTTTGATTGTTATAGACGTCACTGACGAGCCAAAACAAGCGGTATTCACATCGGGACTTGGCTCACTCTACGTTGTCGAGGGTAGTTCTAATCCTATGTACCTGCAACAAGCACAGATCAGCCCGAATGTGACAAAGCGCCTTCTCACCACGAGCGGCGTTCTCAAAGAATCGTACGATAATACTATTTGTGACAAGGACCAGGTTAGCACCTCAAAGGTCCCATGTTAATTCAATAATATATATACCGACACCCCTTTCTCGCACACAAACGTTCAGGGTAAAACCTGCTCAATTCGAGTACTACCAATAACAATGCTAAACTCACAGGGCTTGTGGACATGTGGACAAGACATGTCTCTTACTTTTTAGACTCGGTCAACGACGCTGCGATCGCCAAAGTATAATGAGTTCCTGTGGTCGCGGTACGCGGCGATATTCACGACTGCGGTTAACAAGACGGACGACGTAGGCTCGGGTGGTATACTCCCAATCAGGGCGGGTCTCGATGGGGATCAGAGCCATCGACGAGCGGTCTCGAGGCGACCATCGCTGCCGCCAAGGTATGTATATCAACACGTTCGCTCACTACGACTCATCGGTCCTAGTGTGAGCCCTAACTATTACGTTATATTGAACCCGAGATTTCATGGTTCCGAGTAGTCTCGCGCGATCTATTTATTCCTTGAATTCTGGTTTGGACTTTTCCCTCTGCATTTGAGAAAAGACTAGATACTGAGCCGAGAGGGGTAAGTCACACATAAAAGTTTAGTACTTCGCCAGTCTCCTCGCACTGTCCACCTTCGTCTTCCGCCCAAGAATGAACTTATCAAATATAATCCTTCTTGACTAGTCGCTAAGGATGTCAATTCACTACTAGCGCTTCGAGGACACAGATGAAACCTGTGGCGCTTTTAGTGACAATGGAAGGTCCGCAACGCTGGTACGTAAGCAATTGATTTCGTGCATGGACGGGTGCCTTAATTTGACATATTATCGTGCACATCGAAGTGGCACTATGCTATGTCTCTTGAGCCACAACCGAAACGCGTCTCTAACATGTGCCACTTCCCGTTCGTTCTCTTCGTCGCTTTGTCCGTCGTTGGCGCAAGCGTAGCCTCGCTGCACCATCGCCAATGTTCAAGAGACGGGACACTGAGTAATGCAGACGTACGTTTATCCCTTCGCCTCTGCTAATGCGAAAAGAAAAAAAGAAGAAGAAAATCTGACAAGACGAATCAAAGGTGATCATAAACGAGTTGCAGTCGAAATTCTGGAACTCGTTTTCTGGTTCATATACCAGCGGCGAACTTTGGACCGACGCCGTACGCGCATTTCGGTCCTCCGTTTTTTATTACGTCCGTGTCTGAAAACCTGCCCGCACGCGCAGAACGCTCTGGAGGACATACACGACTACATGCTCTTGTCGGACGGTGACGCTTACGGGTATATGGCCAACGTCTCAAAAATCGGGCAGGCTGCTTCGAACCCGCTTACAGACTGGACCGAGTTCTTTGGCGGAAGTTACGACGATGCACAGGTATGTTTTCTTTTTTTTTTTTTTCAAAAAAAAAAAAAAAAGAACTACATAAAATGTGACGATGAAACGGACATATTTTCAGTGGGTCATACTCGCCATATGGAAGATGAGCGACTGGAAAACTGCGCATGGCCAAGACGACCGCGCGTTCATGGTCGGATGCATTGATGTGTCGTGCGTCGGACCCTTGCCTTATTTTTATTTTTCTAGGCCAACTCCTTGGCGATATATGACGTGGTCGCGGCGCAGTGGGACGACACTTGTGGAGGGGGAGGTGAGATATACGGCGTTTGCACTCGGCGTTTCCCATGCTCGCGTTGATCCTCTCGACCAGTTTGGTGGTCGAGCGACCACACGTACAAGAACGCGATCACCAACGAGCTGTTTCTCTTGACGTCCGCCGAAGCGTACCTTCGAACCAAAAACGAGACATACCTCCGAAACGCCAAAAAGGTGAGACCGAACCCGATGCGTACCTGTTCGGAAAGACCGAGTTGCCAATTCGGGCCTGGACTAGGAATACACATGGCGTGCGTCGTCGATCAGACGTGTTTTATACGAATACCGACGAACGCGTTCGTGCTCTTTATACAGTGATGAATTCGGGCATGCAAGGACCGGATGGGTTATTCAACGATGGATTAGACCTGGCCACGTGCAAGAACAATCACCAGGTAACGGAGACGTCGTATACACGGTGATACATGCTCACGTCGTACCGACAGACCACGTGGACCTACAACCAAGTCTGTTTCGTCTCCCCCCTTCCCCCCTTCTTATTTTTCCGAACGACGTGCAGTAGTTGACATTTTGGAACAGGCCGTAATCGCGTCTGGACTGGGTGCATTGTACGTCGCCGACGGCGCCTCGAACAAGACGTATCTAGACCGAGCGCAAACAAGTTTGGACGCGACGATACGACTCGTCACCGAGAACGATATTCTCGAAGAATCGTGCGACGACGCGTACGCCGGCGGTACTGTGGTCTGCGACAATGACCAGGTCAGAAATCGTCCTCTGCGCGTGTAACACCTGCATCATACGGCTGACTCTCTCCCCCCCTTTTCTCCCCGTGTTTTTCCCACCCGGACATTAGAAACTATTCAAGGCGAGTGACAGAGGCGCGAGACGACGCAACGTGACTCACTCGGCCGGATAGGGTCTATGGACCAAACACGTCGCCTACTTTGTAGAGTCGGCTGGCGAGGCGAGCCTCGCGGCCAAGTATGGCCCATTCCTGTTGTCGCAGCGCGCGGCCGTGTTCGACAATGCGATGAACGCGACGCACGACGTGGGTTCGGTGTGGTACGCCAAGGACCGGGGCGGGTCTCTTTGGGGACCGCAGTCGTCGACGAGCGGTCTCGAGGCGACCATTGCTGCCGCCAAACTATGTGCATCGGCGTTCTGACACGCTCGTCTCTTATATCGATCCATTCGTTCGCAGAGGAAAAGTACCCATTTCATTCGAGAGCATATGATCCACAAAGAAAAGAAAGGCGCTAGTGTAGATTGAAACGGAAGAAAAAAGAGCGTAGCTAAGATATCACACATATAAATTCCACGTGCCTCCAGAGTGTACATCTTCCCCGTATATATAAAAAGAAAGAATTATCTCTATTAAAAACGAGAAAAAAAAGGAAAGGAAAGGAAGAAAGGAATCGTGCGCACTAGATATGACCACTTTCCGCCGTCTCGCGACGATGACGGCGCATCGATCCCAGTCTCGACACGGGCACGTCGTCCGCCTCTGAAATCGTGTCTTCCTCGACGCGGTCCCTGCGCCGTACCGTCCTCGAACGCACGAGATCGTCGTCTGTCGTTACCCCGAGTGCCCGCTCGAGCGCCTTCTCGCCTCGCTTCTTGAGCCGGAGCGCCATGCCCGATTGCAGCGAGTCAATGTACGACTCGTATTTCACGATCTCGGTCAACAAATACTGCGACCTCTTCTCCCAGTTGCTCTGCGCCCGAATCCCATTGGCTGAACGCGGTTCATACTATCCAAAGAAAGAAAAAAAGAAAATCAGTTCCCCAGTTCGACTCTGGCGCATGTCGGACCGAGATGACGCACCAACGCCGACATGGGCTCCCGCAGCTCGTTGTGGTGCTTCAAATCCTTCTTGAGCGTCCCCACATACTTTTGCAACGCCTCGAGCTGCGTCTCCTCGTCGTGTATGCTCGATATCATCGGCGGTATCGGCGGTTTCCACTCGCTGATCGTCGTTCGGTCCTTCCACGGCGAATGTGGTGCGCGCACGGTCGCGATGCCCTCGCGCCATCCAAATTTGCTCCGGTTGCTCCGCCCGCTCCGGATGCTAAGCGTGTCCGTACGGTCGTACTCGCGCGTAGCGTCATTGTCAGACATGGATCGCGGGTGTGCGCCCTCGATGCGGCTCCAGCCGTATTCCATGTTGGAAACGCCGCCCGCGAGCGGCTCCTTGCTCGTTCGCGCCGCCCAATAGTTGCACGTCGACACCCATTCGTTGACGAGCTCTTCCGTGCCAGCTTGGAAGAAATAGACGCCGCCGTTGGCGAGGGTCAACACCATACAGTGAGGTCGTTGCCGATTGTACCCCGGCGGCGGCAGCGCATGTGCCAACGAGTGCGCCAAGTGCACCGTACCGACCGACGTCGCGTTTTCCTACCACGGTCAGCGTCAGAGCTATTCGTCATCATCACGCAAAACCGACCACGTACGAGCCAATTTCCTCCACCGACGATTCTACCTCCACCTCCACCATGCTCGCCAAACGTAAACATGTTGAGCTCGCCCTGCTGAATGACCACAAACACGTCGAGCCAATTCTTGGACTTGGCACGTTTCCCGACCGATTCCCAGTACTGTTTGCGACAGAGCATGCCCTCTTTTGCCCAGGGCGCACCGAGCAACGCGAGCTCCTCGTCCGTGATACTGATCGTGGTCGAGTTGGACTCGTGACTGTGTAAACTCCGATCTTCGTCTTCCTGTGTTTCGCGGATGATCGTGTGGGACAGGTTGGACGCGAAACCGAGAGCGGGCGTGAGAAACGCTGCCATCGAACTGTGCACGCCCTACAACATGGCGGGTCAGCTAACGGAATACGATCGGTTTGGAACGAGCTGACTTCGTGCGTCGACGTCGCAAAGCTAGGCGAAGGACTAGCACGTCCGTCGATGCTGCTGTTGCTACTGTATGGGCTATATGGTGCACCGAGGATAGACTGGATGCCTCTAATACTGCCCCGTTTCAGCGTCGTCAATCGGTCGGGAGGCCCACCGCGCAAGCTTCGACTGCGCGCAATCGCATGGTGGGCTATGCCAAACCTCGATCAGCACCATGAAAACGATGGACCAAAGAGACCCCCTTACTGATCGGCTGCAAAATCTGTTGACTCTTGATCGCGCCATACATGTCCTGAGCAAACGACATCAGTCCAACGTCTTCCGAAAACCATACGCGCGCCACACTTGCCTTGAGCAGCCCCTCCATCTCCATCTCCCAATTCCGGTCATACACCATTCCGGCGTCTGCGCCTGGCGAGTGCTGAAACGACGTGGTGCTGCTGTTCAACGAGGGCTGGGTCGCAGACAACGTCGCTGATGATGAGAGTCCCGACGATGCAAACGTGTCCTTGGAGATGCTGTTCCAACTCGCAATGCTCGCGCTTCGCTTGGACCGCGTCATGGATTGCGTCTCGGTCCCCTCCGAGGCAGTCCCCGGGCCGCTGCTATTGTCGTCGAGGTCGAGGTCTGTCGTGGACGGGTACCGCGCGGGGTGAACTTGCATCTGGATGGCAGTCGTGGTGTTTCGAACAAACTGGGTCCGGGACATGCGACTCGTGATGTCGGCCACGTGAAGGTCCGTATTCAATAGCAAGAGGGAATAGGTGACCGCATGAACAACGCCTGTGCGGGCATGAGCCATCCGACGACGGAAAAGAAAACGCATATACGCACTCGCACTCCCGTACAGACGATTTGGGTTGCAGTCCCAGAACCGTCTACTAAACTCTTCGAGGATACGATCGACTTGCTGTGTTTCGGCCTTGAGATACAGCTTGGAACACAACCGTCTACGGGCACCAACGTCAGCCACGACCACGCCCACCAGCGTCGCACCCACCGAAACGCATTGTCCAATCTCAGCCCCACAAAGTCGAAATAGTTCATATAGTACCGGAGCGCAATCTTGTTGATCTGGCCACTGTCCCCCCCAAAAAAAGGCGTGAGATGCACGTCAAAGCCACGAGTCCCAGGACGCACTGGCCACCCAACCACTCGGCAATCTTGTCCTTGGCCAAGAACCCGTCGTCCTCTTGATAACATCGCGCGGCCAACTCTTTGCCATACACTTCTGGATCTTGCATTTCCGTCTTGTCCTTGTGGGAAAACGACGGGTTGGACGCAAACCGGGTCAGAACCAAGTCGTTGGTGGTGAGCTCGTGCGAACTGGAGGTCACCGCCGTCGCTATTTCCGACCTCGTCAGCAACTAGAATATTCAGAAAGCACCGCAGTACGTACACGGTCGCGCCTCGTCACTCGTGGGGACCAAAGACGGCTCCGACGTCGATGCAGTCGAACGGTGGTGCACCCGCAGTTTGGACGTGTCGCGATACGACGTCTGCATCTGGCTCCCGTACCCTTTGTACCGCAACGGGCTAGGACCATGCTTGGGATGCGCAGTGCGTGGGGAAGACAGCCCCGCGCCCATGGCTTGTTGGTGGGGTCCAGACCCTGAACGCGAACGTACGGGCGTCCGGAGAGAGGAAGTTCGAGGGGGCACGATCGGCTCGGCAATCAGCGAATCCTTGGCCGGCGAGGTCCCGATCCTCGAGGGACCCTCTGTTGGTAAGGAGACGATGGGGGTTTGGGGGGGCCTTACGTCCGACTGAGACAATGCGGGTGCCTGGCCAGCGGGGGACGATACAGCTCTGCGACCAGGGGTGCTAGATGGGTCCTTGAGATCGAGCAACGAAGTATCCGGATCGAGCGTCGACAGCACGCCCTTGAAATCACTCAAAATACCGTTCAACGACGACTCTAGACCGTCGGGGCCATGGTCCTTGGGGGGCAGCGTTGGCGCGTCGTCGTTCAATTTGAAAATGTCGAGGTCGCTGACGCTCATGCTCCGGCGCCTGGCATGTTTCCCATCTCCTGTTCGTGGCCGTTCTACCGGAGAAGGCGTACGTCCCTTCATCCGAGATATCGGATCGACGACGACGAGAGAGCTCACGTCAGAGTCGTTGCTGGCACGATCTATCGGGCCGGGTTGTATGGGCGGCAAAGGTTTTTCACCTTGCGGAGGTGGCTGTGACACGTCTCCGAGGACGGGTGGTCGCACATCGCCAGGCAACGGTGGTACGGGGGGCACGATGGTGCCAAACAGCGACGGCCGCGACTGCGAGGCGTCGGTGCGCTGCTAACACATCAGCAGACGGGAGACAGGAGACGGGAGACGGGACGAAACGCACCGAGCGATCCCGGGTCGTCGACTGGCCGAGCATTTTACCCAAAAACGCGCTCGTCTTGGCCTTGACAGAGTTTTTCGTCGTCTGAAAAGCGTTGAGCCAACGACGCCGACTCGGACGGTCGCAGAGCCGCACCTTGTCATAGTCGACCCGAGATGTCGTCCTCGAGCGCGGGCTGGCCATGACCCAGTCCGATCCGCTGGGGCTGACGGGATCCCTGGCCTTGGTCGATGGGGTGGTGATGGAGAGTTTGGGTGGTGGAGGGGTCGCGGAGCTGGTCGACGAACGGGGTCGCACCGTGAGGGCGTTGCTGGGCAGCGGCGGTGCAACTTCGCGCTTTTCTTTTTGGGATGCGGCGAGGTTGGGCGGTACGACGCCGCCGCGCTCCTTGGCCTTGCGCATGAGCGTGGCGAGGTCGGGGCTGCTTGATGTTCCGGGCGATCGATAGATGGAACGTCGTTTTGTCTGCATGTCGGCGTCTTCAGCGTCATAGAAAACTTCGGTAGAGGAAGACGAGGCCGAGGGTGGTTGTGTCGAGTGGGACGCTGGCGTTGGTGGTACGACGATGGGCGTCGGGGGCTGTTGCACGACACGCACGGTGGGTCCGTCGACTGCGCCGAGCGTGTTCACGTCGAGGCTTTCTCTGAGAACGACCGTCCCACCGGCGCGCAGGGCTTGCTCAAAGTCGAGTTCGGTGCGCGAGAGGCGTCTGAAGTTGACGTTGACGTCCTCGGACGCTACGGGCTGTAGACCGGTCGTAAACGTCGTCGGTACCGAAGTACGCGAAGACGGTGTCGCATTTTTGAAAAATGACGCCAGCTTGTCAGTTTTTTGTCGCCGTCGTCGTAGTCGTCGCTCAAGACACTACCGGACGCGCCCGACGCTTCGTAATCATACAATCCTCGTCGTATTCTACACCTAGAATATTATATAGGGCAGCATACACAAATCAGCATGGGGAAAAAAAAAAAAAAAAAGGAAAAGAAAAAGAAAATAATCTAAGGTCGCTCGTCAATACATCTACAAGAGTATCCTGCGTTTCAATCAAGAAAATATATATGCACGCAGGTCACATTAGAAACCGGGCTCGGTTCCTTTACGCGTCACAGGCGAACTTGGCAGTCCCGTCGACGTCCGCCGCTGTCTCTTCACCGCTGCGGCCGCAGCCTGTGTCGTCCCACCGATCCCTCGATTGGCAGGTGTCGCACGAGGCAGTCCGGTCGGTATAGCGTTTGTCGTGGCCGAACGAGGTCTACTCGATGCGGCAATCTTGGGCAGCCCAGCGCCACCGCTCTTGCGCGAATTGCTGCCGTTGGGCGTGCCAGATGCTCGATTCCTAGACACATTCAATGAGAACGACCGAGATCGGCGCCATCGCAACGCACCGTTTCTTGATAACGTCCGTCTTGAGCGACAACGGTCGCACGACGCCATGTAGTTTCTATGACGACATGAGTTGGACGTTTCGATCGAGAACCACGCGAGCGACTCACGAAAAAGAGGCCACAGGCATTGCCTGTCGTGGGGTCGTCAGTCATGGACGTGCACCAAAAGAAAAAAACTCACAAAGCGGTTGTCCCTCGGGATCACGTCTCCACAGCGGGGTGTTGGTCGTCTGGCAGTTGGTACAGGAAGTGGGCGGTTGATCGCCATCATCGCTGCTTCCCTTGGCGGTAGCGCTGCTACTGCCTTCCGTCGTCAGCTCGGGCGTACTCGTGGCCGATCTAGAGACGACGACCGTGGTATTAGCCGCCGACTTCTTTCGCTGCAGCCCCTGAGCGACACGATTGGTCGACGATATCTTGCGATGGGGCATGCGGCCGTTTTCGGCGGACGGGGGGGACGACGCATTGGACGCCACATAGGGTTCGGGAGAGGCGGTGGACGAAGGGAGACCGTTGCCCCAATCGCTCGTCGGGCTTGCATGATAGCTCTGCAAGACCATCTCTCCGTGCTCCACGGGCAAGATCTGCGTTGGATCGACGTGGGTATACGGGCCTTGGCCGAGACTTACGCCAGCGTCCAGTGATGGGAACGGGAGTCCGAGGAGTTGGTGATACTCGTCGGCGCCAAAGTTGGCAGTGCTCAAGTGTTGAACGTAGCCCTCTGCTGCCATGGCTGCGTTTGCGACGGCTGCTGCGGCAGAAATACCCTCGTCGACGCCGGGGGGAGAACCTGCTGAAGGCGTATATGTAGGACCGCTCAGAGAATGCGGCGCAGAATCATGAAAGTGCAAATCGGATGCTCTCGCATTCTCGGCAGTTTGCAGCATGTGTGGGAACTCATGATGTGATATTGCGCTTCCAGAGGTGAAGTCGAACATGCCCTCATATGGCGCAAAGCTGAAGTTGAAAGCGGAGGATGGGAAAGAGCCGTTGGCAACGTAGTGATCCGCCTCCAGAACTCTGTTCGAGCGCGGATTGCCTTGGACGTTGGATGGATCGGCCCGCAGCATGCTCTCTGCGTGGGGAGCGTCTGCACGGCGTTTCTGGCCGGCGAGGCTGTCGGGGGACAAGGGCTTGCCGTTTACTTGATGGCGACCGCTGGGGCCGGTGAAGATGCCCTCGCGTTCGATGGTGTGATCAAAGCTGGTTTTGCGGACGTGTCTTGGGAAAGTGCGGGGCTTTGATGATTGGTCGTCAAGGGGGGACTTGGTGGGCCCATGGAGGCCGAAAGAAGGAAGCGAAGTAGAAAGGAAGGCAGGGGTGTCGAGTGCGGACGAGTGATCAAATTGATTAACGTGAGCGCTGTCACGAGCGGAACTTCCAAACGGAGAAGCCTCGTGGGCCGTCTTGCCTTCATAAATGGCGGATAGAGCGGAGCGCATGGGACCTGAAGAAGACGTTGCAGAAGGACGGGATGAAGATAGGGTGGAAGAAGCCGGTATCCTTATACTGGGAGATGGAGCAGCTTCCCCCGAACGCCGGACGGTTCGGTCAGGCGAATCGTCCGTGCGAGTCGAAAAGGGATGTCGGGCGTCAAACTGATCAAACTGGGGGAGCGATTGTGGCGGACGGGAGCGGGAGCGACTTTGTGGGCGCCAGTCCATGGAAATGCGGGATCTGGATCTGCTGATGGCACGCCAGTCCATTGGCTCGACGCTGAGGGGGGTTTGCATGAGGACGAGGAAGGTCGGGAGAGGGTACGTACTCGTCATCCTCTGTGGCATCCTGGTTTGCGCCGTCGAAACCGACGACCTGCACCTTTGCCTTGCCCTTTGCGACGGGACGACCACGTTCCTCAAGGGAGGGGGGAAGGTCGAGGGAGGGAGTGGCGAGCGCGGCTTCAGACTTTATGCGGAGGGGCGAGGCGAGATCGTCCTGCTCTTTTTTCTTTTTGAGGGCGAGGGCCATCATGCGCCAAGTGATGTTCTCCATCCTCTGAGCGTGGGGCAGGTTTGCCTTTGTGCGGGCGTACATCTTCCAGACCTGGGTTGCGAGGGGATCCTGCTTTGCAAGCTTGTCGGGATCGGTCTCTGTGGACGGGGTGGGGATGGATTGGATATCGGGGGAGCCAGAGAGCCTAGGAGAGGTGAAGGAGGAAGGGCCAGGGTCGTGGGCGGGGGGGGCGAAGAGATCGTCGGAAAAGAGGTCGGTGAGAATGGCGGACTTGGACTCGACGGAGAGGGTGGTGGTAGAGGAGGGGGAGAGGTGGACGTGGGAGGAGAGGGGGGACGGATCGAGGGGCGCAAAGACACTCTGGGGAATGGAAAGCTGGGCGAGTGGAGCATAGGGAGCGGAGGACGATGGCTGTGCAGAGGAGGGAGACATCCAGAGGGACGGGGGGATGCCGACGTCGGAGCGCTCCACGTAGGGCTGTCGTGGATTTGATAGGGGAAGATCAAAGTGGTCGTGGGCGGGCAGACGGGTGTTCACGGACATGGGCATGGCGGGACGGTGGGGCTTTGAGTGGAGAGGGGGATGGTGGTGGGGGGTCCATGCGGGGAGATCGTGCTGGAGATCGTGAGGAGGAGGAGGGGGGGGGGGGGGATGGGGAGGAGGATGAGAATGAGAAGGATGAGGCAGAGGAAAGACGCCGTTGGCAGCGAGGTTGGCAAAGACGGCGGGGCTGAGCGGGGAAGAGAATACGTTGGACCATTCTTCGTTGGAGAACGAGTGCATCTTGGACGCGGGGCACACGACGGAAACCAACTCGTCCGTGCTTTGCGGGACAGTAAAAAACCAACCGTCGCACGTCGTCGACGAGGCACCCGTTCGCACATTACTCCCACACCCGCTGTCCGGGGTCCCACTCTGTCACCCACGTGTTCGTGTGAATTAAATATATTACGTCACATTCCTCCTCGGGAGCGATCTCAGGCAAGGCCCCACTCCACACACCCAATTCAGGCACGCCTGTCTTTTGCCACATGACCACCATCAGCGCCATTCCCGATCGCTGGTTCTCCTTTGCCTTTTTCGGTATTCTTCTCGGCAGCATCTGACCATCTCCAGACGTCCTCCATCTCCCCACGCACAACCGCCGTGCCGACAAGGGCCAATATGCATGCCGGGCTGCACAGCTGATGTCAGTCCTCCTTGCCTTTCCTTCTCCGTCCACTTACCTCAGATACAGCAGCGCCGGCTGCGCACTCCCAGTCCAGTGCATCACCGCCATCGTCGTGGCCAGTCCCACGACGTATCCTGTCAGTGTGACGAGAAAGTACCATCGCGTCTTGCCTTGCATATTCTCCGCACGCGACACGTCGTACCGCAGCGCCAGCGCGACAAACATCCCCGGTATCACCACGTCCCCCAGCCCCAGCATCGTGAATCCTCGTCTCGTGCCAAACGACACCGACTTTGGCCACAGCAGCTTGATCGGCACGTCCAGCGACGTCGCCACTTGCACCATCTACCCGTCAGTCAGCCGTGGACGCTGCTTTCCCCCCAAGCACCCTCTTACCACTTTTGTCCCAAACACCCAGTAGATGTCGTAAACGAACAGCCCCGACAGGAGTATACACCCCGTTTGGAACGAGTCCAGCTTTAGGATCGACAGCGCATTGTGCGAAAAAGAAAGCGCCAGCACGTCTGTCAGCAACCCCGACCTGCGACCCCCTGTCCCCAGCGTCCTGTACAGAATCGACGGCAGCATTCCCACCGGCAGCAGCATCAGCGTCGGCGTTCGAAACGACAGCGACAGCACCTCTGCAACCACGTTAGTCCATCACTGGCGCAAAATCAGTCGACCCACCCAGTGGGCCCCGGAGAAGCAGCAGCCGATGCCGATCAAACGTCCTCCATTTCTCCCATCCGATCGCAAACCTGGCCAGCGACACCGTGCTCTGCACCACGTCAGCCACGCACACAAGATCGAACACCACCATACCTTCCACACGCTCCCCACCCCCGCGATCGAAAAATACCACCCAAGCATCCAATTTACCCATTCCGCCCCCACGTACGTGAGCACCATGTACATGCCGAACAGCACCGCTGACCCGAGCTGTCTGCCGTCCAGTCCTGGTCTCACAGCGAGACATGCGTGCACTTACAATCGGAAACAGCCAGGCGTCGGACGAGGACATGCGGTCTGGGATCTCTTCCTCCTCTTCCTCCTCGTCTTGGAGCAGGCTTTGTTTTGGCGCAGCTCGCGCGCGTGGGCGGGTCTGTCAGCCACATTTAACTTCTGTTGCGTCGAGGGCGAGGGGGGCTTACTGGCAGCGAGTCATGGGCACCACAGTAGATCGAAAAAGTCGCGAGACAGAGTAGCCCCGCGTAGGAAGAAAAGAGGTCCCAGTCAATGCTCTCCATGCCAAGGTGGTCACGAACGAGGCGTGCGTGTGCCTCGAGGAAAATGTGTCTGTAGGAAAATGTGTCTGTTTTGGGCAAGGCTTAGGCTTATTGCACCCGACGTCGTTACCAAACAGTCCCACGCAACGCAGTCCGTTTCAACACAAAAGAAAAAAAAAACCGACGCGCTCGTGGGGTCTTCTTCCTACCAAAAATTGCATCTGGTCACGAGCTGCAAAGAGTGTGTGTTCAGGTGTGAACACTGCTGCGGCAGAGCAAGGGGTATAGCAAAATACGTTCAACTCCTCCAAAGATCATCCGGGCCGATACCTATCAACAAAGTCCTCTAACAATATCAACACGGCCCGAATAAATGTCCACCCAAAAATGGCCTAATATCCTGCTGCAATTCCATTCTTCCTTGAATCGCTCGCCGCTGTGACCGCATGAATAACATGACACGTTCGCTATCCCTGCTACGTACCGTAGATCTTGCCATCCTTGCTCGCTACCATCTGCACTACCCCGGCGATGCGATTAATATCCAATACTACCCCAGAACGTGTCAGCGAAAAAAAAAAAAACGCGAGTAAACGCACCTGTAACGTTATGCCCCCGATTCCGAAGACCATCCAATATCACTGCTGGGAGAACGTCGTCCGCAGCGACAGTCTCCGGATATAGCTGATCATGGACCCGTCCATATTCCACCGCTTCGCTGGCATCCATACCCCAGTCTAGATTCAACAACGTCTGCAGCATGGCTGGGAAGATCTGCGATCCGCCGGATCCTCCCATGGCAAGGTAAAATGATCCATCGGCGTACTCGAGGATGGTGGGTGCTATGGAAGACAGCGGTCGCTTTCCAGGCTCAGGATAATTGTCTGCCAATCAGCGATGAATATTGGGTCTAAACTCGGATCATCGTGCATTGCAACTCACACGGGGATGGACGTAAACCGAACCCATTTGTAACGCCTGGTGTGGAGAAATCGTCCATCTGCATCGAATCAATCAATTGGGGTCGATGCGTTCCGCACGCTATTCTCACCTCGTCATTCAAGAGTATGCCTGTTTCCGGATCGAGCACCTGAGAACCAAACACCAGATTCACGGTCGTGGTCAACGCGACCGCCATGCCATCCTTGTCGACCACCGAGACGTGGCTCTGATTCGTCCGAGAATAAGCTACCCGTGATCCGAATCTCGCAGAGATACATACCGTTCCATGATCGATTTCGACATCAAATTCAGGATTGTAATATTCCGGTGGGTGAGTCCGATCCTTGATTGCAACGTCAAAAAACAAACGAGCAGCCAATGGGCACGAAATTCTCACGTCGGTGAGATTAACGGCGATCATATCAGCAAATTCTTTCGTCGGGATCTCCGCGACACGAGCCTTGGAGCCAGTGTAATAAGGCATGTCTCCTATCCTTGTTCTATACCACGATCAACACCGACCGCGGACAATGTGTTTCTGTCTTCACCTACCGTGCTGCAAACCCGACTGCTCGTCCTCGTCCCTGAGAAAACAACCCTCATGGTGAACGCATGCACTCACACTTTATCACTTCTACCATTCGGTGCACATTCAACGGCGTCCGACCTTGACTGATCAAATCGAATCGCTCCAGCAAATTCAGCATGTGAAGAAGCACAGGTCCAGACGTTGGTGCATGTGAAGTATACACTCTCTTGTCCTGATAGGTTCCCTGGAGCGCACGTTCGACCTTGACAGTATACTTCTCTAGGTCCGCATGTGTAAGGATACCACCTGTTTCGTCAACTTTACGAATGATAGAATCAGCGATGGAACCCTGTGCTGGTGTTTAATTGGATTGCCGCCGCCCGAGAAGAGCAGAAATTGAACCCAACCTTGTAAAAAGCACCGGGGCCTTCATTTGCAATTATGTCGAGCGTACGGGAATAATTCGTCCGTCGAATCGTCTCCCCCTGAAGAAGCAGCCTTCCCTCCGGGGCAAATACAGCACTCCAGTCTTGGTTGTAGAGCATGAGATCCGGAAACATCTGTCGCATTGTTGGCGAAGCGCAAGATTCCCCCCGTGGTGAACACCCACCTGGATTCTCCTCGCCAGCTCAACGTCTACCGTCCACTCTGCCGCCAATCGGACGCTCGGCTGAACGAGTCTCCGCCAAGGCAGCTGACCCCAACGCCGGTGTGCTTCTTCGAACCCCCGAAGTTCGCCAGGTACACCAACCGACAAGCCGCCAAACTTGGCTGCCGACGCATTGCCGACATACATGGTCGTGTTCGCCAGCTCCGGGGCAGTCTCGCGGTAGTCGACCGTAAATACGCTCGAAGACTCGCCCGGCGCAGTGGGTGGTATACGAACCGTCATGAATCCGCCCCCGCCGATGCCAGACCTTTGTCGGGGATGAGAATCGAAAAGACTGACGCGAGTGAGCCAAGACGCACGAGAACATGTTGACGACGCCGACGCAGAGCGCAGCGCTGATGGCTGCATCGACGGCGTTCCCGCCGTCCTTTAGTACCTCCACGCCAATGTCGGAGCAACGCTTGTTCTCCGCCGCGACGGCACCATTTTCTGCGGTGATCAAATAAGCAGGATTGCGTGAATGGGTGGATGAGAAACAGGACAAGGGATTGCCGCAGACGAGGAGGAGGCCTGTTATGGCGCCAACGACGAGGAGACGGCGCTTCCGTGAGCGGGTGGGTTCGCGCGGCTCGACGGTGTACAGAGGAAGTCCGTCGTCGGGGACGTGGAGCGGCTTCATGGTCACGGTAGTACTGGTTCGGTTCCCGGGTCATCGCATCGATAACGCCCAGCTTGCTTACCCACGAACACCCATGTCATCGTTGCGACGCCCGAACACAAGGTTCGTTGGACGTCGCTGTTCGCCGCCGTCGCGCCCGTTGACCTGTTGATCGTCAGCAACACGATAGGTCGACAGCGCTTGTTTGTCTCGTTTCATGCATGTTTCAACGATCTCCATCACAGATATCTCAGACTATAGACCAGCGAAGCGAAGAAGGGGCGCTGGTCTCAACACGCGTTTCGACCGCATGATCAAGTCGGTCAACTCCATACTCCCATACAGCCCAGTGCGGAAGAGCATGCAGTCCTCCGGTACCTCCTCCGTTAGCAGTCACGATATTCCCAAGACCCCCGTAGACGCCTACAGCAGCCTCCATCCGGGCAAACTAGGCAAAGGTTTTTCCCTTCTCAAGATGAAAAAGTCGCATTTACTGCCTCGCGACGGATTCGCTAAGCCTGCGGTATGCGTATATGCGCTCGATTCTGCCCGATATCGTGTACTTGTCCCGTTTACAACGTATAGGCTCCACCAAGGAATCCAATACCCGATTGGCTTGCGGATACGTTTTGCACATTAGAAGCAGGCCATCCCTTGCGAGGCTTGCTTTCTCCTTCTCGCATCAATCCGGAATCCACGTCCAATTCTCCTCCGTCGGAACTGCAACCTGTCTCGCTAGAAGATCAAGTATTTGCATTCTCGCCCCCAGAGCTCGGCGAACAAGACCAACTTCCCTTTCCGGCTTATCGCGCAGACGGTGCATGGAGCGACGCTTCGTCCGTCGTCCCTGCAGAGTCTACGCAACGGGCGGAGGCCCTTCCATTTTCAACTCCCGGCTGTTATGCCCCAGTTCGCAGGTCAATCGCTAACGGTGCATGCCAAAAATCGCCGCCCGCAATTCTACAGCAAGTAACACCCCATGCGACTAACACGCTGCACCTGTCAGCATTGCCAGCGTCACACTCACGTACAGCGGAACTGCCACAATTCACTCACCCATTTTCAAATCTCGTCCACGACAATGAACCCTCGGACTTTCGGGAGCACGGTACATCCATCAGTCACAATTACCGAGCATTTCGAGGTGGCGACGATAACCTGAACGTGTATGCAACTCCCGGACCCACATTTGCTTGTTCCCGACCAGTCTACTTCGATTCGCCGACGGAAGATCCTTCGTTATCTGATCCTCTCCGACCCGAATCTTACGAACTCGATGCTGTCGGCTTCTCCTGGCGCCCGTTCTTGCGTTCGAATGCCCAACAACGTAACATCAACAGGCGTTCTGTCTCCCCTCCTTCCTCGCTTGGACATGCGCTACCCAGTCAGATAGGCGATCAGCGCGGATGGGATGCATGTTCTGCCGTGGATCATGATACCTGCAGCGAAGAACGAACTTCCCTCGCCGGAAGCATACAGATGGGCGTCGTTGGCACAGTCCCACCTAGCAACCTGAATGGATCGAGTACAGTCGACGACCTAATCGAGCCCGGGTCGTCGCCGATCAATGACGTACACCAGGTGCCGTCCGCGTTCGCCCGGGCACCGGGCCTGTTCTTATCTCCGCGCCGAGATCAGCCCGAACGTGCTTTGCTGGCTGCTCATGTCGCGCCTCGTGGTGATGGCGAAAACATAACACCAACTGACGAATTCCCCCTGGTGAGTGGGATAAACGTGCAAGCGAGAGCACATTCGGTGGTGCATTGACGTCCTCATTTTTCGAAGCTGCGTGGCGGAGCACACTGGTCTAGGGCGATGGGATCGGAACGAGACGAGATGGGACCGTCGACGCCGATAAGGCGAGTGCGCATCTCTCCCCCGAGCACACCACAAAAGGTGCGGCCTAGCCAGCTGCGGAACGCGTGCACCCGTTCGCAAGCCGGTTTCCGCGTTGTCGTGGATGATGCCGTTGAATTTCGCAAATCGCACCGTTGCGGGTCAGGATGGCGTCAGCGGTCGTCATTCGCGCGTGTCCGCGAACAGCCATGACAGCATCGAGTTTTGGGAGTGAGAAGAGCTGAAGGCGAGCGACGCTTTAGATTTTTTTTTAAATTTTCTTCTATCGTTGGACAGGGTGGCTCTTAGTGCTAGGAAAACCGAGTAGTGCTTCACTTTTTTTGTCAGATGCCCCACGTTCATTGCAGACGTAATTTGATTCTCGGATCCGGGCATGATATGAATGGACTCGGGCGATGAACCGCTGAACAATATCTTGAAAATCGACGGACATCGATAAAGTCCGACCAACCGGCAGCGGGCCCCGACTTTGGTAGCTGCGGACGTCCTTTTTGCCAACCCTTTTTCTCGGTCTGCAGGCGTCTCTCGTGCACGGCGTCTCACGGCTTCGAAGTCTGTGCATTGTGCATCCAAACGATGAATCCCAATGTGCCGTGCACGACTATCAATATCCCGCGGCGACCCCGTTCTTTCTCGAGCCGCTCGTCGCTGAGCCAGGTATTATTAAAAACGTGCATAACCCCAGAGGAAAAAAAAAAAAAAGAGCACAACGTGCCACATATCTTGCAGTTTCTGCTCAGGAAGACGCGGACCACCCAAGCGACGCAGTTTGATGTTCAACACTAGAGCCGGAACGAATCTAATCGATGTCGATTGCGACACGACGGGGACCGTGCACTACGATTCATGTCGTGCCCTCTTCCCGCAGACCCTCTAGAATTGATTCTAGGAGCACGTTGTCGACATTGACGTTGGAGACGCGCCTTTGGACGATTTCTCCATACCCGGCGTTCCCAACAAACTTGGATTGCGACCATTCCCCCGCGAGTTCTTCTGCCCCCATGCTATTTTACTGCAAAGCGACCTATATGTTATTTTTCTAGACATCCTCCACTACACCTACCATCGTGGAATACGCCAATGGGTCATTCTACCTCGCCGTTGGCGGTTCAGGCGGCTTACGCATCGTCCCCGCTGTCGTCCAGACGTTCTTGAATGTGTATTAGGGCTTGAACGCCAACGTAGCCGCGGATTACCGACGCGCTCACGGTCAACTCTATCCGGAACGTGTCGGCTTCGACCCAATTTATCCCGTTGATTCACTTACCGCCACACAGAACGAACTCGAAACGTCCCTCATGCTCTCGAGATCACCCACATCTCACCCCACCATGCACACCACCCGCCGCGGTACCTTCGCTATCCTCCTCATCAGTACCCAAGAACCCCTCTCACCCAGTTCGCGCCATCTGCCTCACTTCTGCCCTCGCACGATGCCCTGTGCTCTCCAGCTCAGTCGCAGAATCCATCGGCACAGGCAGGCTTGGCATCTACACCGTCGACGCTGGAGGAAATATCGTACTGGTTTCGGTCTCCCGGTCGAGCCTCTGCCATCTGATTTAGCTACAGACAATGACGACGAGACAACAGAGGTGGGGTTCCATCGAGGCGATGGATCTGATGCCCAAAGGCCGATAGTGCATCGGGGCGCTGTCGCCATCTCTGGAATTGGCGACGGTGGATGTATGCGACGTGGTTTCGTGTTCGCCGAGTAATGTCTTGACGTACAGTCTTTGCCAGCACTTTATCTGCCACAGTGCCGCTGCGGATGATCATACATCGTACGCAATACCTCGATGAACCGTTCGATCGAGTTGCGTAGGACATCGTCGACGACCTCTTCAAGGACGGCGGTATCGGAGGCGTCACTGTCGTCCTACGAGCTGGGAACTCACCCCACCGCTCGACACAGATAGGAGACAGTCATCGGAGGTCGTCTTGGTACGCGGGTGCTTGCGTTCCGTAGGTTATCCAGACAGGCATCTTGCCGGATATCCTCTCCCACCTCCAGGTGAACTAGCTTGCATCAGTTGTGACGATTTATGGGGCTCAACGTTGTCGAGTGTTTAAAGACCGACTTATGAATTCTTGTTGCCCTTATGCCACTCATTTGTTGCTCAATCTAGTCGAAACAAGGTTGCTCGAAGTTGGGAACAAACTTTACAGGGTAATATGTTATTTTGTGTCTTTGTTGAACTTGATTCCACCGACTCAATACGAGCTTTTGATTGAAGGACTTATCTTGCCTGTTTTTTTGGAGTCTGAACTCCATTGGCTGGATCTAACGGTGAACGAACGGCTGACACAGACCTGCCCGAAACTCTTCGTCTACTACTATCACTGCCTTGACATTGGCAACACAACGAAGCACCCATTCTTCCATTCACATGTGAGACCTTGCATGCGGCAGATTTATTTTTTCACTGCTTTACAAACAAATGACTAAACATGAATCAATACACATTGGTCTTTCAACTCGTCTTGGATAGGTTTTTTTATTGGTAAGGCTTATACTATGTCTCCTGTCCTATACTGTATACGGACGTGTGTTCTCCATCAACACCTTGCATCTTCTTTTGGCAGATAGCCCTCGTTTCGGGGTCATCCACTGTGGTTGCTTCGAAGTACAATGTGGATTTCGTGACACATCAACATACGCTAGCTGTCGTTGGAAATACTCGCGGCCCGTCGAGCTTGTGCAACTTTGGTACGTTGATACGACTGAAACTACACTCGGATAGGGAGACTCTTACAAGCTTTGACCATGTGGGTTTCTGTGTCAATCGGGTGCGGGACTCGGTATGTATCTCGATCGAACCGTAATTAGATCATCCTGATGAAATCTGCCGCTACGAAGATGGCACGCACAAGATCCGTGGCATCACAAGCCAGCCCAAGCTACGTCTTCAACTTACATCCTCCGTGCTACACATATGTCAGATCAAGCCCGTGCTATTAGAAACAAGTTCCTGCGATCCCGAATCCCCGTTATCGGACGAGCGGATGCTTGAAAAACCACGCTTCTCTAAAGAGTTTGCAAGATGACCGAATCTCTGATCGTTTGTGATCGGTATGGTGGCGAGGTGACTGTAAGGCTACTTTGCCACTTGAAGGCCATCGTAGACTAACAAATCTTGTTAGATTCATGTCGATGTAGAGGGAACGTGCATATTCGATTTTCCATTCTTTCACCATATGCTATTTCTAAGGAGTCATAGCGTGGCGAGCATGACATTGAGCACGAAATTTCATTCCGCAGTAATGGCTGCTTTGTCTTCCGTGATTCGTGTGGTTTTGAGGCCGGGCGCAAGGACAAGTTGCAAAAGGTTCAGTTCATTGTTGGGGAGCGTGCAGAGTCCGAGACCGGCTGACCGTCTGCGTGCCATATGGTTCATGTTTATGTGGTGTCAACATTGAGGATATATTCTGATATGACTTGTAGGTATTGTATTCCAATGGAAGAACATTGTAGACTAATCAATATGTTCTTTTCAGAGTGTGGAGCAGGAAAAGGTAGGAATATAAGCATGAATAAGATTGTCTATTGAACAGAAAGTCAGTGCCAGTGATTGTTGTCCTTACCGAATTTGATGCACTGGATTCAATTGCGTTTGGTGAGCTGGTAGAGCAGAAGAAAGAAATTGAAGAAGTACAGGCTATGGCACATGAGCATTCTCGAAAAATATTCGAAAACAACCTACTGTGGTATGTTGGAGGGAGACTTTTTTCTGGATGTCGTCGCAACTTAAACAACTTCCTAATACGTGAGTTGCTTGTCTTATGTGGCGGTGTTGTCACAATGATATCGTTGGATGTCACACCGCGTTCGTAACAAGACGCGTCGCGTCATTTACTAAATCCGACACGGTGGTATACATTTTGTCAACAGAAAAATCTCTCCGATACAGAGTCGTATACTCTTCAGTGGTTCAGTCGAGGAAGTCCAATGATTGAAACCAGGCGTCACTCGTATATACGTAGTACTTACTATGTAGATCGACAAATACAACTCGAGAACATCTTCGTCTCACTAATTTACATAATGACTCGGCATCGCATGTTCTTTATTTACTCGAGTAACGGGGCTGGATCAGTATCCTGCGGCAATGCCGTTTTTTCTCGAGTCGCTCGCCGCTGTGGCAAAGAATGCGGACAGACCGAAGGGAAAGTATCAAACGCAGCGTACCATATATCTTGCTACCTTCGCTCAAGACGACCTGTACCGCCGAAGAGATGCGATTGACATCCAGTACTAGCCAAAATGCCAGAATGTTAGCATGGTCGCAAGAACAACAATGATGTCAGATTTGGTAAGGCACTTACCGTGTACTTCGTTACCTCGTCCCCAGAGGCCCTGTAACTCTTCGCACGGTAGGACATTGTCAGCGTCAACCCGATTTGGATAGAGCTGATGATGAACGCGTCCATACTCTACAGCCTCTTTGGCGTCCATTCCCCAACCCAAATTCAAGAACGTCTGGAAGACAGCAGGGAAGATCTGGGATCCACCGGAACCACCGATGGCAAGATAAAATGAACCATCGGCATGTTCCACGATGGTTGGTGCCGTGGAGGACAGTGGTCGCTTGCCCGGCTCAGGATAATTGTCTGGATCAGCGATGAGTCAGTATGAAATGGATAGCAATGCCACTCACATGGGGATGGCTGTAATCCAAACCCATTCGCAACCCCGGGTATAGAGAAATCGTCCATCTACATGGTATACTAGCTCAGAGACGGTTTGTCATTTACCATTGAACGGATATTACTTCATCATTTAAGATTACACCTGTTTCTGGATCGAGCACTTGGGAGCCAAACATCCAATTGATTGTGGATGTCATTGAGACTGCCATGCCATTCTCGTCCACGACAGAGATATGAGTCTTCATCAAACACTAAGAACTCGTGATTGGGATGACGTAGAGTACGTACGGTACCATGTTCGGTTTGGATTTCGAATTCAGGTTTATAATATTCCGGTGGATGAGTCCGATCCTTGATGAAACATCAAAATAATAGAAAACTAGACGATACGAGATACTCACGTCGGTAAGCGTCGTACGAATTTGGTTCGCGAATTCTTTGGTAGAGATTTCATCGACACGAAGTTTGTCACCTTTGTAAAAGGCGAGGTCTCCCAACCTCGTTCTAAAGTACCATTAGACTTGTTTAAAGAGAGCGCTCTCATATCCAATCACCTTGCTGCGAACCCAACTGGATGAAATTTCCGTTAGAAAACATCAACCCTAGTGAACAGATAAACTTACACTTCATCGCTTCGACGATTCTGTGCACATTCAATGGGGTCCGACCTTCCGTAGCTAAGTCGTAATGCTCGAGCAAGTTCAACATGTGAAGAAGCGCAGGCCCAGAGGCAGGGGCATTTGGAGTATACACTTTCTTGCCGTGGTAAGTACCTTCGATCGCACGTTCGATCTGTACGGTGTACCTCTCGAGGTCCACATGTGTAAGGATACCACCTTGTTCCTGGACTTTGCGAACGATAGAATCAGCAATGGAACCCTATTAGTGGTGTTCAATTGGATAGTTCCAGTCAAGAAATAATTGATCCTAACGTTGTAAAATGCGTCGGGACCTTCTTCAGCGATGATGCTCAGTGTCCGGGAGAGATTTGTATGACGAATAACATCCCCTTCAACAAGCAGCTTTCCTTCTGGAGCAAATATGGCACTCCAATCTTCATTGTGGCGTAGGAGATTCTCGTACATCTGTGGTAGTGAGTATGAAGAAATTTACCCGCGGCAGTCACCTACCCCCATTCTCCTTGCCAGCTCGGCATCCACGGTCCACTCTGCAGCCAATTCGGAAATCGGTTGAACAAGATCACGCCACTCCAAATTCTTCCAGAGGTTATGGGCCGCCCCAAGACCACGAAGCTCTCCTGGTACCGCAACCGCCAAACCACCGACCCTGGCAGCCTTGGGATCCTTGACAAACATCGACTTGTTGGCTTGGCTCGGCGCAGTCTCCCGAAAGTCGATCGTAAACACTTGAGAACTCTTACTTGTTCCTTGCGGGGGTACACGAACCGTCATGAACCCTCCACCGCCAATTCCAGAACTTCATATGATGCCAGAACAAACATCGAGACGGATGAGCATGTTATACGATAGCGACAATTGCTGAGCACTTACGAGAACAAGTTAACGACACCAATGCAGAGCCCAGCGCTAATAGCAGCCTCGACGGCATTGCCACCCTTTTTTAATATGTCAACCCCAATATCGGAGCAGCGCTTGTTCTCCGTTGCAACAGCGCCATGTTCCGCAACGATCAGATAACCAGGGTTGCGAGAAATGGTGGGAGGCTGAACGGACGGCTGTGACCACGACAAAGGTGGATTGCGACCGAATGCAAAAAGAAGGCAGAGGGTGCCAATAACAACCAAGCTTGTCTTCCATAACCGGGAAGCACGAGACACAATGCGAGAGTGCGTGTACAGCGGGAGTCTATCATCTGGAGGAGCTTTGAATCCGATAAGAGAATAAAAGCGATTGTGTGTGCTGGAATTTTCAAAGGGAGGAACCTTTTCAGACACCATGGTATCAGAGACAAAGTGCTCAGCAAGGTTAATGAGCAGAAGCGCAGAGCAAACCCCACCTTGCCCAGCGCCAGTACTTAAGCAGTGCGGAAGCGAAGACTGACAGCGTGAACGGAATGGAACCTCGAAGTCGCACGTAAGTACGTACTAGAACGAATGCGGTTGCCGAACACACCCACTGAATGATTCAATGATCGACATGATCAATGATAGTCTCGACACCATCCCGTTTATGGAAGCGCATGGGCTACGCTCGAAGAAGACCCGAAGCTAACTGAGGGCAACCCGAAACGGATGGTGGGTTTTGATAGGTCGGCCATCTCGTTGAGTTCACATGATCTGCTCCGGTGTCGTTCCAGTGCACGCGTTCTGTTGAGATGAGTAATTTTCGGTACGGTCATTGTTGCGACCCTGTGTACGTAGCCCATCAGTGGTAAACTTAACTTACACATTCATGGTAGCCAAGAGACATTTGAACGTAAACAGCACTCTCAGATCCACAGTCTTGTCTGAACGAATGTGTAAGGAGACTGGAATAGAGTCACCTTGGGCGATGAAAATTCTATAGCTCGCCGCTGCACCACTAGTAGAAGCGTCGGTGAATCGTAGTATTGCAGTCGGACTCAGCAATGGGTCCTACTCAGTTTCCGTCACGTACCTCCAAGCCCTAGCATCAGACGTGCTTGGCCAGCCTCGCAGCGTGGAGAGCCGGAAGGTGGTCCCGATCTATACTACGGGTGGTGAGCGTTCTGAAACAAGGCTGAAGTTCGGGAATCGACGCGTTCAAATAGATACAGCCATCCTCTGACACAGACTGACACAGTGACAGTCAGTGACTCGTATATGACCATCCGAATTGCGTCCACTCGCGGAGACAACAGTGGAGTATCGAGTTCCGAAGAGTTTCAGGTCTCCGAGTCCATTCAATTTTAGCCACCTACCACGTATGCGGTGTTAGTTTTTGGGCATGTCAAATCGATCTGCATTCGTTGGAGTATGTCTTCACGAGAGCCGCCGCCGTGAATTGAAATTGATATATATACGGAGTGTCACGGAAGCCTGCCGTTTCTAGGGTATCTACACATACATAGTTACAGCTAGAATTGCGGGGTAGATCTCCGGCGTAGATAATTTCACCATCCGCAATCCACGCCGCTGAATTCTTCCACGAGAATTCCCTTGTCCCCTTTTATCTTGGACAATCTGTAGCGCTCTAGGGCATATATTTCATAAGAAACAGCCGCAAGCTTCATCGCTCGGATATGATGCGGACGAGAATTTGCAGCAATAGCGTGTTTTCGCGATTGCCATATGCAAGTAGCGAGATTCATCCCCGTGTCTGGGTTAGGAACCCCATACCAGTACATAAGAAGCTATCACAGAAATTTTTTCAGCGAACAGGAACCAAAAGAAAGAAAAAAAAAGGCTCACTCCTCCGTTAGAAACTGCTTCTTCGTGTGCCATTTTGTCTGCTTCGTAAAGCGCTGTGACATGGTGAGATACATCTGGGGCTGAAACGCGAGTATACTTACGACCACTGTCACTGCCTTTCTTGCGTCGGCTCCGGAAAACGACGGCGTACCACTCGCGCTCTTCATCTTCTGGGAGCTCGAGCTCGGACCAATTGAACGCGAGCGCATATGGAAGAGCGGCGTAATCCTCGGAGAGTGGATGAAAGTGATGCAACGCTTTATGCAGAGAGAGGGAGACCGGATCAATATCTGGCAGACGGGTCTCGGTAGACAGAGGCGGTTTATCTGTGGAGATGGGCGGTACGAGGATGTCTTGTGGCAACGAAGACAAGAGGGGGGGGAGATACAAAATGGTCGAGGAGGGCTTTGTCAGGCTTTCAGAAGTGAATGTAGGAACGACATGGGGGTCCCGTCCCTTGGACTCGTGCACAGATTGCACGTCATCCGTCAATGAGTCGCTGACGGACCCGTTTGGACGATGGTGCAGAGGTAAACCCATTAGAGTGCAGTGTGAAGTAAGGTGAAGGAATTCAATGGATTAGCTCGATGACTCTGCTCGACTGTATTTATAATTTTTCAGCAAGAGCCGGCGTGCAATCTAGGTGGGGTTTGTGAGACGGAAGAAAAAAAAGGAAAAGAGCGCGATCCGGGAGCCAGTCGGCAGCTAGATCATGATGGCGTGCAACGATTGCGTGTCGGAAGATATGATGCAATGACCCCATGGCGTGATATTGCGTCGTCACCCGCAAGACAAATATTGCAAACAAAGTTTGTAAACTTCCGCGGCCGGTATGTTACGGTCCTCGGGATATCCCAAATCAGAGCTGTAACCACCCCAGAGGCAGCTCGGAGTCGATTGAGTCCTGGAGTGCAAGGATATGGACAGACCGGGCGGGCGCTGTATACAAACCAGCATTGGGGCCCCGTCAAAGAAATTCCACCTGTAAACATGTCACGAGTCAGTCAAATAGACGACAGAACACACAAATCTGTCACCAATGGGAACATGTTCAACAAATTCGATGTCTCAGTCAGAGGGTCCTCCGAGAAACGGTTGCTTACGTGATCTACTTTTTGTTAGTAGACGCCAGCTCAGCACTGTCTCAGTGAATGGCGACCAGAAGAGCCGCAGAGTCCACGCTCTATCACGTACATCCGAAGGGTTTTTGGAAGAAATTTCGTGCGTTGGAGACTTTCATGTCCTGTCGCGGTTGCTAACATTGAAACAGGCGATGCGGTCGTCGTAAACCCCGAAATTTCTTCGGGTCTTCCTATCCCAGAGCTGAACAGGTACCCCCAGCCTGGTTCACGCCCGGAGAAGTATGCCACTCCTGCGACAAAAGGTACTAATTAAAACCCTTGTGTATCTACGAGCCTGACACGCCGCCCAGCATCGGACCCGGCGCAGAATCCCTACTGGAAACGGGATGTTCGACGAGCCTACCCCCAGCTCTCGGTGGTCACTCAGTCTGATCTGTCAACCTTGCTTATACAACATTCCCAACCCCAGTCGTATGCGCTTCCCGTGATATACCGTTGACCGTAGTTGATATCTGCCCAGCGTCGCTCCCCCCAAAGAAGGCGAGGCTGCCCAAGTGCCCGCAAAGGCACCAGATACCGTGGATTTGACCCAGGCCATTGCAGCCGTCGCTTCCACAACACCGGCTTTCAGTGAGGCGAAACTGCCGCCAAAGATCCCCACACCGTTCAACCGGTGGCGACCGGAGCGTGCTCCCGACGCACCCCATGATCCCAATGCGTACTTCCCAATGTTGTTATACAAGTAAAACCGACTCCACCGCGGAGGTTTGATTACTGATAGAATTGAATTTCATACCCTTTTCACATGGTTGCATTGATGAAAGAATGATATGGTCAAGGTGCTTGAGCGGCACGAACAAGAGCAATTAGTGGTTCAGCACTCAGACGCCGCCGTGGTTGGGAAATCATCGTGGAAGTCAGGTCATTCAACCAGGGAGATGAGATAAAACTGGGCACCGTACACGAATTCCCTAACTTCAGTGATTCCTAGTGGATACTAAAGTACTGAAAGATGATGATTACAGATGCCCAGAGCTCACGACATGACGGGGAATACTTGTCGCATAGGATGTTCTGGTTGGCAACAGGCACTCTGTGTGATTCCGCCAACGTTCTTCCATTCATGCGAGCAGTCAAGCCGTGCAGACTTGAAATCCGAAAGTTGCCGATGCACCCAGACTTAGCCTACTCTTTCCTGAACAGTGGGCGCGACGAGCGGCCGCTGGGCATCGTGTACCACATGATGTAGTTTCTCTCGCAAATTTAGACGTAGACTTTTGACTATGGAATTGCGGCAGTGTAATACTGCTCTTGTCTTGACGCCCCGATGGAAAAGGCTTCGCACCTCTCGGTCATTGTGGACCTGTCTCCAACGCAATGGCACCTCTCCGCACAGGCGACAAATCCGTGCCCGTTGTCCATAGAGACGTTTCTCTCCCACCTCCTCGCCTTCTTGAACGCTCACATCGCTTCCAAGCATGAGAACACGCTCGCAGTCTTTGGAGCGCTCCCTGGTAAGAGGTGAGTGCAACAACCCCGTGCCGGTTGCGAAGATGACCTCGTCGCACAGCGTCATGCTCTATTCTTCGACAGATACATTGGCACTTGCCGACGACGCGCCCCCTGGCGATGCGAATTCATATCCATCCTTCAAGACGGTCGACACCACGGTCGTCCAACGAATCACACACGAAATGGAAGCACAAGGTGAAATGGAGGGAGAACGTACGCCCCATCGTCATTGTTTGAGAACGACGCGTTGAGAGGGCACTTAGCACCCTGCGGTTTGGTCGGTGCGCTGGCCAAGGCTCTTTGCTGTACGTTTTGCTTGTCTCGACTCAATACTTGCCTTTGCGACGAACTTGATCAGACATCAATCGCGTTACACACCCCTCCACGTCTGGGCTCAACATGGCAGAAACCCCGACCATCCTTCCAGACCCACGTATACTCATCTTGTCTGTGTCCCCAGACCTGTCATCGTCCTATATTCCGATCATGAACTCTATATTTTCGGCACAAAAACTGGTTTGTCCTGCGTACCTGTTGGTAATTGTAACGTGACTAAAGCGTCGGTGCAGAAAGTAACGATTGACGTTTGTAAAATTTATGGACCCGACACGGTCTTTCTTCAACAAGCTGCGCATCTGACAAACGGATCGTATATTTACCTCGAACGACGCGATGCGCTGCTCCAGTATCTCATCGTACGTCCCGTCTCACGTGCTGCACCGAACATTTTCATTTAGGGTATTGATAATTTAGATGTCTTTCCTTTCCCCACCGTCGATTCGTAAAGTACTTGCCATCCCAACGCAAGACAAGATTGATTTCCGAGCGGCGTGTTTCTGTCATAAAAATATTGTGGATATTGGCTTTGTCTGCTCCGTCTGCTTGTCGAGTCCGTACACCCGACTTATGAAGTATGCAGAGATACTGACTTGATGAGCAGTCTTTTGTCAACCTGTTCCTGTTTGCTCGACGTGTAGGTGAGTCGCGAAAAGTATTTTTTCATTGATACGTGGTATTAATATACGCGGTATAGAACCAAATTTCCGTTGAAGACACTTCAACGTTTGAGTGCCGCTCGGCCGACCCCTCCCTCGACAAACCTCCGAAGTTCTCAACCAGTTGGAAATCCCAACGGTGCTCCACGATCTATCGCGCACTCCGTGAATGGCGTGACGGAGAGCTGATTGTGTGTCTGCTTGTACCGCGAACATCCGCCACTTTCAGTGGTAATAGTATTTGGAAGAGCCACTTTGACCATCTCCGCTCTAATTGATCTACCCGTGGAGGGGCAGAGCAGTAATACAAACGGGCGATGTATTTGTCGCAAAACCCGGTTGCGGAGCCTTGGGACGGTGTAGAATCTTTGCCTTGCAAGACACTTTTATGTTTCTGAACTCTTGCAAAAAGTCGGTTGCCCATACCTTTGGTGTAAGCTTTTCAGAGTCCGCATATGCAACCGCCATGCTTTCAGTGGTAAATGCACACCACAGTCTTGCTAAATCTCGATCAGGATCTTAAATGAAACGTTCTGATTAAACTTTGGAGCATACGTATGGCACATTCCGACTCTTGCGCCTCCTTTGTCATTAAAAGGACACCAGCGTTTGGATGGGTATCGCCGCGTGCCATGATCGGATCTTGTGACTTTTGCAACAGTTTTGGAAGGTTGAAATCCTCAAACTTACCACAGAATTGGCTAGACAGAGTTTTTATCAACGCGTCATGGACGTCAACGTCTGCGTCATCTTGCCCGGAGCGGAGGGCCTCTGCAATGGTGCGAGCCAGTCCGGCTCTCATGATATGCTCCCCAGCTCCTGAGATCCGTGAAGAACATGTCAAGAGTCGTATGGCAATACCTACCCGAGATGCTGCAAGCCATTCCAGCCCGTCCGTCTTGCGACTGCTCCGCCCAGCATCCTGCACCGAACGCTGCAGCCTCGGATCGACCAGTCAAGCTCATCATCCTCGTCATCACAAGCCAAAAGATATCTTACCTCTCCAATCCGCCCCGAATACTTGAGAAGCAGCCCCCCACTATCGACCCATGCGTCAGTCGCGTCGAAACAGAGCAAACACGCTAGAACGGGCCACCGAACCTACCTCGACACGCCCGCGGCCAAGTTCCCGTCCGAGTCCCATGCGACGGCGCCAACCGTGTCCTGCATCGCGTCCTGCGGGAGGATCGTCCCCGCGCCACATTCGTCAACCGCCACCGCGTCGTCGTACCGCTTCCTCCATCGCTCCCAGTCCTCTCTTGCACGCGGAGCGACCATGCACGTCGGGTCGACCGTCTCGATCCCGTATTGTTGCGCAAAGGCGTGTGCGCCGGAGGATACCAACGTCCTGAGCAGGGTTCCACGGCGCGCATGCGTTACTGAACTCAGTTCATCAGGTCAACACGTACCAGGGGACGTTAACGTACAAGGGTCGAATGCGTCCGAGTCGATCTGGTACGCGCGCGTGCGCGAGGACGGCGCTCGCAAGTTTGATCGGGTTTTTGACGCCTGTCGGTTCGGCATTCATCGTTCAGATCGTTGACGCCGATGCAGTGCGGATGGTCAGTGGGATCGTTTCGTGCGAAAAAAAAAAGGGGGAGCTACGCTCGGATCAAAGGTCTGCCAGCGCAGAGAGGGACGGGGGACGCGCCTGAGACTGCGCCTGTGCTCGCGAAATCGCCCGTCTGCCCGTCCATGAGGGCGGCGTCGCATTCGACGGTGCCGTCGAACGTCAAGTTGGAGCCATAGCCTGATGCGAGGGATCGAGATGTAGATCGACGGGTTCTGGTGCACGGGCGTACCTGCGTTGAGACGGTCGTCGTCTTCGAGGATGGTGATCGCTAGCTCGACGATGGATAGAGCGGTCGCGGATGCCTTTCGGAGGGCTTCTGTACATGCACTGCAAGGACTTGTGTAAGTCAGTTGGTGGAAAACGTCATTCGGGTTCACCGTTTCATCGCGTCTTTCACTTTGGATTCTGATGCCTTGCCATGTTGGCCGGCGCCGCCATGCACGGCTACGTATGATACTTTTTGGAGTCCCGGCATCCGCATCATGAGGGAAGAAACGTGATGGTATTCATTGAAAAAACGTAAATACATGCAAGAGGTAGTAAAAGTACACGTGCACAAGTTGTCGCCCTATACATCAAGATCGTGACGTCTAGTGTTATCATGAATCCCTGAAAACGCAAAAGTCCAATAAATCAAAAACGACACCAAAGGCGGTGTCGTTGGTATTTTCCCCCCCGGATCTTTTCCTCCCCCCTCGACCACCTAATCGATCAGCAACTCTCTGCTACATCGTCTGGTAGCATGGCACCCAAAGGTATCGTTGCAATGGTTACAGCCACGAGGACAATGTAAACTCCATACCCACCCATAAAGTTGCTTTGGATCGAATATGCAAACAACGACGCTGCTGATGCGGGTCCGATAGCACGAACGATAGATGCAGTAGTCTGCGCAACACCGTTGAGTGCGCCAAGACAACGTCGGTTTGGAGCAGAAGCCGTGATGTACATGAGAATGCAACCTACAACGACATCAATATTTGGGCATGTGTTTCTCGATAATACGCACCAAAGGACATATCCATGATGATTGCTAACGCGAGATGACAGGTAAGCGTGACCCATACCATCCAAATGATTCCCCACTGTTGAGCTATCTTGCTTATGACAGGAAAGAGAGCGAAAAGCGGGATGAAACACAAATGACCGATGCGAAAAAGCTTTTTGGGCCCCAGTCTGTCTATGAGCGGGGCAAAATAGAACGCCTGGAAAAGGCCATTGAAAATACCGAAGCAAGCCATCCAAAGCCCGATCCTCATAGGCGTGAATCCCAAACCCCCATACTCAATTGGCGTGGAGTAGAAAAGAGGCTGGAGCGAGTAAAATGCTATCTCAAGGATGGCGAGCAATCCATAGTTTGCAATGCGCAACACCCTACGCGTGTTAAGCAGTTTAGAAAGAGGTATCGGCGTATCTGAAGGCGACGAGGAAAAATCTCGTTGTTCAACTGCAACATAGCTGACTTCATGTACACCAGCTTCCCTATCAATCAACGGATCGCGCTTCTCTTGTGTAATGCCGGAAGGCAGAGTCTTGATAGTTATTAGTTGTGGATTGCAGTCGGCGTATCACATCCACTCACCTCTTTGAGAAAAAGTATAACGGCCACAAAGGTCAGCAACGAGAATCCAGCAGCGACACCACATGGCAAGAAGTATGGAAACTCTCCCCAGAATGGAGAGGTAAATAACTGTGGAAAGTTATCTTGTGGTCGTGCGAGCGTCCCACCAATGACGGGACTACGGAAAATCAGATTAAACATACCAGAGACTACGCCATCATACTCACCCAAGCGTCATACCGACTGACCAGGCCATCGGCATGAGGGCGAAACCCTGAGCCATATTGGTAGAGTCAGTCAGCTCCCCTAACATGCTTTTCATGACACCAACATTGCCATTCAAGGCACCGGTGATGCAACGACTGAACAGGTGATCGAGATCAGATGGACTTCAACCGGCTAAGACGGCATACCTTAAGACCAATCCGGTAAAGGTACGTGATAAACCAAAGCAGAACATGGACATGGAGAGACCAAATACACCTAATAGAAGCACGGGCTTGCGACCGATATGGTCCGACGCTCGGCTCCATTGGAGGACCGTCAATGCCTGCGTGACAAAAAAGAGTGACTCCTGATATCGGGGATCAACAAATGAGCCAACAGCGACGAGATTCCCGCTATCTTTACGTACGATCATCCCCGCATAGTAACCTAAGTGACAGGGTCTCAGTGATGAGAATCAACACAAGGAAGACTCGAATCGACGCACCAACTTTTGCTTCGTCGCCGCCCGTAACGCCAGTCTCACGAATGAGCTAGAACCAGTAGAGTGAATACGGGAAACAAGCACGACGACATGGGCTCACTTGATTGATGAACGGATATATACATTGAGATGCAATGGGTTCGATCAAGACTGAGAGGAGGACGATGCAAATCTGAACTCTTGGCAAGGGGGTGGGTCTTCTCTGTCCGCTCCGCTCGCTGGCAGCAGAAAGCAACGGGGTCTGGTCGTTGTGGGCATGAGCAACCGCGACGGCCATTCCTGTGCGAGAGGTAGAAAGAAAAGAAGCAGCCGAGAGTTGAGGAGTTCAAGTGGAAATTTATAGTCCATCTTGTTACATGCGTGACGAAAATGACATACAAACCGGAATCGACGTTTCTGGATTTTTCCATGGGTCACAAGATTCTACAATTTTTAATATAAGTCAACGTAAAGAGATTAGACCCACTAGGCAATACTTAGGTCCCATGCCAGGGGATGATTGGTCTCGCTTATTCGGATTCATCCGAGCCTGGGTTTTGTTTCTTCCATGTCCACACTCCAGAGCATTGACCACCGTCTGCTCCGGAATGGCCTTCGCATTGCGTGGATCTTTGCAGTCATCTGGCTCGAGCTTGGCACGTTTCATTTTGCCCTACGTGATTGTCATTGGCCAGATGCACGACAGGTGCGCATGTGATTCTCTCGTGCTCTCACACGATGCTCATGAACAGCCAGACTTACCCTGATTCACGTATTGTTCGGTTGCTTGTTGTAGCGGATCCACAGATAATCGACCGCCATTCCTATCCTGGTCGTGGGCCACTTCTCTCCGCACTAAGTCAATGCATCGTTGACCTGAATCTTCGAAAGAACTGGAATGCCGCATTCCGTCGCCTACGACCTAACGCCGTCGTAGTGCTTGGTGCGTTTGAATAGCCGCACATATTACATCACAACCAAAGGGTCTCACAGGTGACATGATGGACAATGGCCGTTTATCTATGTCGACTAGCGAGTACGTGCATCGATGATGGGCGTTCTCCTTTTCTCACGTATCAATTACTCCGTTCCCTCCCTAGATACGAAGCTTATTTTGCGCGATACCGGAGTATCTTTAACATGGAGGACTCACCAGCCCCAGTGTATTACCTACCGGGCAACCATGATGTGGGGTTCGTCTCTTCTTTTACCATGGAAGCTCCACCGTCTCTTATAGTCACTTTTCCAGCCTGGGCAATTTACCCCCGTTCTCTCTCGAGGCTGGCGCGCGCTATGTTTCTCACTTTGGTCCTCGGAATTACCGCCGTACGATTGGGAACCACACTCTCCTGTTTATCGATGCACCCGCCCTCATCGAAGAAGACCTCTTGCGGGCTGAGCGTGGATATTCGTTCGACAGCTGGTCTGCTATCTCAAATGGTCCTGTGGAGTTCGTGAAGCAGAGTGCCACGGTTGGCTTTCCAGGCCCCGTTGTTCTGTTTACGCACATTCCTCTTTCCCGCCCTTCAGACGCGTCCTGTGGACCCTTGCGCGAGAAAGGCACGATACGCCAAGGCTATGGGTTCGGTTACCAAAATATGATCTTGGACGGAGCTACAGAGTTTCTGCTCGAGTCTCTTAAACCGTCACTAATCATGAGGTTTGTCGGTCGTTTTGCGCGTGGATCACACCCCTGACTGTAACAGTGGTGACGACCATGACTATTGCGAATATGAACATCCCATCCCCTCTTCTGGAGAAAAGGTTCAGGAAGTCACTGTCAAGTCAATCTCGATGGCGATGGGAATACGTCAGCCAGGTTTTCAGCTCCTCTCATTAATCTCAACAGTACCCTCGCCGGATCACATCACGCAAGTGCCGGTGCCTCCACCTCTGCATGCTCCTTGCTTGATGCCGGATCAATTGCGGATATATTTGTATGTTTACATTCCGCTCGTCATACTGTCACTTTTCGTGCTGCTCGCGTTCAACGTCTTGCGCGTGAACGGACGTATCGGATATCGAACTTGGAGCGGAAAGTATAGCCGCCAGACCACGCCTGAATCTCTGGCGGAGCTATCTCGGGGCACGTCGCACGCGGACGATGCCGAGTCCACCCTTCCACCTCCCGCAAACAAGTCGCAGGATCATCGCACTCTCCTCCGCGGTCGATCTTATTCGTCACCCTGGACGTGGTCCTTCACACTTGGTGGACACCGACGCCGTATCACACTTCCAAATCCCGTCGGTATTTGGCGCCCAAGGTCGGATCGCCGAGCAATGCAACGCGACGTGGGCGTGTTTCTCGGGTTACTGCAGGACCTGGGGGCGGTCGCGTGGCCACCTATTGTCGTATTCTTGGTGACGTCGTGGTGGGTCATGCAGTGGTAGCGTAATGGGGTGCTGCAGGGTTATTTATGGGGCTCGTTAAAATGCTAATGTTGATATGATGTTCATGGCGCTCGGGTTCCTGTGTCGGGGCGCCGATCCGTTTACCGCCGTCTCGGCTGCCTTTGATCGACCTGACAAGTTGCAAGGCTGGAGTGACATGGACCAGGGGTGAGGCCACTGAGTGAAAAATAAAATGACAGGTTTCACAGGAGGCGAGCATTGTCCGAGTCTAGATCTGATACACCGAGAACTCAGGTCCAAAGCCGTGGCTCGAGACCGGAACCGTATCCTTGTGCTACTTACAAGAATATGTACACCAAACATCTATTGTGAGACGGTCCGTGCGAATCGGACGTAATCCCCCTGAGCTGGTTCCTACTTGGCGTAGCGACTGCGTGTGCAGACCGGTCAACGCTGTGTGAACGCTGAGAATGACGATTTCGAGAACCAGGATTGGGAATGAAAGAAGACGGGGTCGTGGTATGGGCGTGGCCGTTGCACGAGGAGATAGAGAGGTCGGCTGTGTTCGGGAACGGCGCAGGCACGATCCATATGAGTTCTACACGAATCATACCGAGCGAATCAAACCCCCGATAAGTACAAGCTGGGCGAAAAGTCGAGCGTGATCGTTTATAAGAGAAAACCGAATGTGCGGGCGAGGCAGGGGTTTCGGGTGACCTCGCCTCGATGTCATGCAAGCACGTTCGTCCTGCCCATATAACCCCCAGCGACGGCCGACATATCCCATCAGACACTCCCTTCCAGCGCTCTCTTCCCCTCTCGCTCGATACGCCTGCACGCCCGACTCGAGCACACGTCGAAGATCCGTCTGCGACCTCATCATCCCCGAGGAAGCACCTTCGGACTTGTCCGCGTCACTCCATAACCGCATCGATTTCAGCTCCGAGTTTCTTAAGCGTCACCACAGACCGAAAAGCATCCTCAACCGCACCACCTCCGACCCCCAGATCCTCACTTCCTTCTCAGTACACATCCCCCACTCTCCGTGTGTCTCTCCTCCAATCTCCTCCTTCTCGTCCCTCACCCCCTCCACCAGCACGATGGCCACCCTCGCACCTCGCACAGACCCCTTCAATGCCCGCGTTCGTGGCAGCAGCCACATCGACTTCAAGACTGCCACCACTGGCGTCGCCGCCAAGGCCATGCGCAACGAGATCAGCCGTCTCGTTGGCACCGTCGACGATCCCGCCACAAAAAAGGTCTGCCCCGCCTGCCCGTCCCCCTCTCCCCCCCCTGATCAGCCTATCCCAGGCGTTCGACACCGAGATGCAAGCATTCTTCTACCTCTTCACCCGATACCTCTCTGAGCGTGCAAAGAGCGTCGATCTGTTCGTATCTCCTTTTTCACCCGACGGGCACTAAAAGTCTTACCCGTGGCTGCCCAGCGACTGGGATCGCATCAAATCTCCCGCAGAGGACCAGATCGTTCCCTATGACACCCTCGTCGCACCCAAGGATCAGTCCAACCTCAACAAGTTGGCCGTTCTCAAGGTCAATGGTGGTCTGGGTACATCCATGGGTCCGTTCTTTTCAAAATAGCCTTTGATCGCCCTGATCTCTTCCGATCTGCAGGCATGACCGGCGCAAAGAGCGCTCTCGAGGTCAAGGACGACATGACTTTCCTCGACCTGACCGTCAGACAGATCGAGCACCTCAACACCACCAACCGCGCAGATGTTCCACTGATCCTCATGACCTCGTTCAACACCCACGAGGACACTCTCCGGATCATCAAAAAGTATGCAAATCAGCAAGTACGCATCACGACATTCAATCAGTCGCGATACCCGCGTATCTTCAAGGAGACCCTTCTCCCCTGTCCCAAGCGTGCAGACGACGACAAGAAGCACTGGTACCCTCCCGGCCACGGCGATGTTTACAATGCACTTTTCCACTCTGGTGTGCTCGACCAGCTCCTCGCTGAAGGCAAAGAGTACCTTTTCGTATCCAACTCGGACAACTTGGGTGCCGTGTATGTTTCGTCTATGGCCGCCGTTTCCCCCACTGAGCCTTTTGTTTTAGTGTCGACGAAAAGATCCTGCAACACATGATCGAGACCAATGCCGAGTTCATAATGGAGGTCACTGACAAGACCAAGGCTGATATCAAGGGTGGAACCCTCATCGACTATGAAGGCAGCGTCCGTCTTCTCGAAATCGCCCAGGTTCCTTCAGAACACGTCGAGGACTTCAAATCGGTCCGCAAGTTCAAGATCTTCAACACAAACAACCTCTGGATCAACCTCCCAGGTGAGCGTTTCGGATCGTTCCACCGGATGGTCGCTGACGTTGTTGCAGCGCTAAAGAGAATCATGGATACCGAGGGCATGGAGCTCGAGATCATCATCAACCCCAAGACCAACGACGATGGTCAGGCCGTCATCCAGGTGTGTACTCTGTGTGCGATAGACGTGTACCGTTTCTGAACTGGGAGTCAAGCTCGAAACCGCTGCCGGCGCTGCAATCAAGCACTTCAAGAATGGGCATGGTATCAACGTCCCTCGCTCTCGATTCCTTCCTGTCAAGTCTTGCTCGGACTTGCTCCTCATCAAGAGTGACATTTACTCTTTGCAACACGGTCAGTTAGTTCTGAACGAAAGCCGGATGTTCGAGACGACTCCTGTGATCAAGCTTGGTGACCACTTCAAGAAGATCCAGCAGTTTCAAAAGCGGTTCAAGAAAATTCCCAAGATCATTGAACTTGACCATCTTACGGTCACTGGAGACGTCTACTTTGGAAGGAACGTCACGTTGAGGGGGACTGTCATCATCGTTGCCAACGAAGGCCAGCGAATCGATATCCCGGATGGCTGTATCTTGGAAAACCGTATGTGCTCTTTGATTAAACCTGTTTCTTTCATTGATCGAGGAGTAGGCCTCTTGTCCGGAAACCTCAACATGATCGTACGTCTCGTTCATTTTGCTCTGTCTTGCATCGAGCTCACGATTTTCTAGGAACTGTGAGCGACCGCAAGGCCCACTAGAGCTTTGATGATGTTTCGGCGGAGGGGATTGAATGGATTTATGCTTGGTTTTTTCGATTTCTTTGCATTGGATCGCGGACTTTTAGAGCATTCTTTCCAAGTGTGATTGTGTTGACAGTACGATAAGCTGACTAAATATATCTCTTCCTTTTTTGTCACATACAGCAATACAATGCATCTTGGCTTGCACCATCATCAGTTCCATGTCGTCTGGTAAAATCATACTCCCTTGATATACGAGGTTCGGCTGACCGTGCACTAGGAGGCCCTCCCGATCCGTCCAAGATTTGCTTGTACCCTGAGATGCTCAAAGCTGCCGACAAAGAGCAGGGTCAAGACCAGAATCACTATGGTCCTCCTGACCCGTCCATGATTTGTCTGTACCCCGAGATGGGGAAGGCTGCCGCAAAAGAGCAAGAGGAGCATACCAAGGGTCAAGATCCTCCTGACCCATCCATGATCTGCTTGTACCCCGAGATGCTCAAAGCAGCAGAGAAGTGATCCAAGTATTTATTTTCCCACGATTTGTATATTATGTAATTGTACTGCCGCCACTTAAGCTTGTTTCTTTGGACCATCACCATGTCCGAGTCGTCCGAGCCTACTCGAATCGTGTACCACGCCAAAAACAGAACGTTTGCAAGGCTGTTTAATGGTGAGGTCAACTTGCTTCACCGTACGAAACGCGCTCAACCTCTTTGTAGAGCGTTCCCTCGAACAAATCAAGGATGTCGTTCGCCGCAAACTCGGACTGGAGCGAGACACGTACGTGTCGCTCAAACAAATGGGCCTTGGCGCGCTTCTAGATCTCGACGATGGTGAGCACCCCCCCCCCCCCCCCCACAAAAAAAAAAAAACGCGGATGTGAACCATGCTCAATCGCGTTCTTTTTCGACAGACGACGATTTTCAAGCGTTTCGCGTCTTCGCAAGGACGTCTATCTCTGTGGATATTCAGGTGATCGTGGGCGCGTCTGAGGATACTCCTGCTCCACCCTCCGCGCCCGTGGATCCACCCCCTGTGGTTGCTACCGCAACAACGACGCCAGAACCTAGGTCGAAAAAGCGCAAGGTGTCGTTCGGGGATGCAGAGCCCGGGGAATCGCGCGTGCAAAAGATGGCCATAACCCCTGATGTGACTGCAGAGCCTGTGGCTTCAAAGCCGGCCGTCCCAGACGAACCTCCCAAGAAGAGGCACAAGAAAGAGTCTGCCAAGGCAAAGGACGTTCCAGCTACCCAGACCCTCGAGGCTGTCGATGCGTCGAAACCCAAACCAAAGAAGTCTACGGTGTTGGATCGCGTAAGCGAGGTCGGGCTTTTATCGCCTGTAAATGCGTCCGCTCATGTTTGGCTGTCCTTTAGGTGGATGCGAACGCCTCGAAGGACGCTGAAATAACGCCGGCGAAGAGGCAGAAGAAGAAGAAAAAAGACGACAGCGCTGGCACCTCTGCGCGTGAGTTCCACCTCAGATGAATTAAACACTGCAATCTAACACAGCGGCTTCGTTATTCCGCAGCCGTCGAGCAAGACGGTAATTACCCTGGTTAACGTTTGCCGTCGTGTGGTTCTTGACGTCTGCTTCGCGATAGCCCAGCCGATTGACCAAACAGACAAACCAGTAAATGAAGCTTCTCTTGAACTAGGTGGAGTGGGCAGTTTGTGTACTGCATATGTACTGACGGTATTCTAGTGCCCGAAAAACCCAAAAGAAAAAGTGCGGAAAGTAGTAGGTCAAAACGTAAGTGTCTCTCCATTCGGCAACGACACCAATAACGCCGAAAAAACAAGCTCGCAAGGGTGAAAAGACGATAGGAGTGTGTGCCAGTGAGCCCTCTTTGCGTTTGACGCGTTCAAGACTTATAAATGTTAGCATAGCTATCCCTCAGACGAGCGAGAGTACCACTATACAATCCGAAGTAGCAGCTGCCATTTTGTCTGATCTCTTGTTGAAAACAAGTGAGGTCGCACCGCCGCCCGAGCCTCCTGCGAAGCGGAAACCCGTAAGGAAGGTCAGCAAAAAGGCTTCTGCACCCATCAGTGCGTTGCCTGCAGAGCCGATGGCGGTGCTGGACGCTTCTGTAAACGAGACAGTGAATGCGTCTCCAAACCGCAGACTTGAACATGAGGCTCAGGCCAATGAACCACCTCAACGGATTCCTGAACTGAATGATCCGTCGTGTCCTATTTGCCTAGAAGTTCCCTTTCACATTCGTTATTGCTGCCCCATTGTGCTCAAAGGCTCCAATGCCATTCAACAACGGCTGGATGTACTCGAGGGAATTAACGATTCTGGCCAGCTATCTCTAATCAAAGAACTCGAGGGGCTCCTCCGCGATTCCAAAGGTTGTCATTTCGCTGTGCCGCCTTGTCCCAAACCTAACAATAAACTCGTTTCAGCCACACCCAAGCTCTCGTCGGACGTCTCGCAGGCGGAAGATGTCCAGTTACGAGCAGTATCGCCGCCACCCATCCCTTCCCTTCCCATGACTCCGAACATTCCTAGCAATTCCTACGTCTCTGAGGTGACAGTGGAAAGCCGAGATGAAGGGAGCAGTTCTGAGAGCTCTGATGGACTGTCGGATGAAGGGGTCGAACCGCAACTACACGACGAACAGCCTTTGGCGACTAACGAAGAAGACTTGGAAGCTGTCATCCGTGGTCCGACGCCAAAGCGGCAGAGCGTTCTGCGTCTCATCGATAGCATCGTAGAGGATGAGAATGAACAGGATAAAGACAAGGACTCGGACGAAGAGGAAGACAGGGCCGAGTTGGAAGAAGAATGCGAAGAAGGGTTGGATCGGTTGAGGCGTCGGCTGTCCAGGCAAAGCAAACGTTCTTCTGATTCTGGTTCTGATTCTGGAAGCGAGGATGAAGATGAAGATGAAGAATCGAAGTCACCTTCGCCGTCACGTTCAGCAAAGGACAAGTCCGATGGCACCGCACAGGTTCCCAACCGTCCCGTAGAGGGATCCGCCGAACACCGAGAGAGCGATGCTGCTATGGGAAATCTTGTTTATCCTCCTTCTCCCAAGGGACAGGATGATGATAGCAGTGAAGAGACGCATGTAGGCTCCGAGGATCGCATGGTCGTGGACAACGAATCGACTGAAAACAAGGATGCCACTTCTTCTACTCCTGGCAATAAGCCACAAGAGCCCAACGTTGCAGCCCCCAATCGAGATAGCAGTGTGCCGGACGTGGGTGAAGCTGATCCGATAGAACCTGCAGACGACTTGGTGGCCCCGAGCTCTTCCCGTTCACCCAACATTGATCCCATCGAAGTACCATCGGAAGATATCGAATCCTTGTTCACTGGCTTGACTCAGTCGACCCCGAAGCCGGGAGTAACGAATCGGATCAAGACTCGTGATGGGCAAGTTCCAAACGACGAGGACAAACCTATTTTACTTGAGCAGCTTGCCTTGGGGACCACGGACTCGGTGACCCCTTTACCAACCGGGGGAAGGACGCGACGAAAGACCAGGGAGTTGACTACGAATCAGGAGTGGAAAAATGTTCGGTTTAGCCCCCTTCCGCCCGCCACGAGTACGCCTGCAGCTGTGGCGCTACTGAACCATAGGGCGAAAACCGGTACTCGGTCCGCGAAAGCTGCAAAAACGCCGGCGAAGGGATCAGAGGAACGTCCTGATGCTTTACAGAGTGGAAAGCGGATCGCTCCGACTCCGTCGTTGGTCAGTTGGGAGACGCTTGCGGATCCGTCGTCGCCCCTTACGCAGCTCGACGAGACCTCGGTGCACATTGACGAGCTTATGAATAGCCCACATCCCGAGGGCAAGGCTGTTCGTGGCCGCTCGAGCAACAAGGGGAAAGGAGACCGGCTCCGCAAGTCTGCCCCTTTTAGCCAGCCACAAAGCTCCAAGGCGAAAGAACGTTTGACTGATCTCTCATCCAGTCAAGTGCCCTTTGCAAATTCCCAGCCCAATCCGACGTCATCAGCAATTCCGAATGGGAGCGAACGGAGAGAGATGAGCGAATCAGAGGAAGAAGTCAAGATGACCAAGAAGAATGCGAAACGAGCTAGTCTATATCGCCCGTTGTCCCAGTTGGCTTCCCAGGCGACCTTATTCTCTCCAAGTCTACACACGCCAGCCCGCAAGTCGGTGACGGATACCAAGTCGAAGAAACGTGTCGCAGAGGATTCGCCGTCGCCGTCGTCGTCGTCGTCTTCGGATGGGGAAGAGGCAAAAGGGTCTGGGCATATTCCCCGCGGACGACGGGCGGGGTCAGTGTTGGAAACGCAGAAGAGGAAGAAGAGCTTATTGTCGAGAATTTAAGTTTATTTTAATATGGTTCGTTCACGATCGTCACGAACATTTTTCATTGTCGGTTTTTTTTCTCCTCACACAAGTATTGTAGATTGCACGTCATTAAAATGGCTGACGCCACACTGATGAAGGAGGGATAAATCCACGATCATAGCCTTCTGAGAGTGGAGACCGCCATCGTGTCGATGCCAAGGCCACGGTTTGGGTACGTGTCTCATGGATATGCCCGGATAGATATGCAGTTTCCTGCGGCCTATGGGAACCGGGTTCAGGAATGCTGGGGATGTAGGCGTGTTTACTCTGCCAATGGGTATGCGAACGTGGGCGTTGATGAATGTGCCCACATTTGGGGAAGGATGTGTGCGATGGACTACCTTGACTACTAGCCTGACTCCTCCGCATCAGAATGACGTTATATCACGTAATCAGAACAACAATCGCAAACAGTCACGAGTATAAATCATTCCTCATCTTTTTTCACTTTTTTAATCTAGCGATAAACAGACCTCTGAGCTCCTCAGCTCGTACATGTTATTCACACAGAACACTCGCGACGAGTATGCATTCTGTTCGTGTTCTGTTCTCCGTGCTGATCGTCCTACAGTTACATTTCTGATCTCGTCTTCTCTCTCCTGAGCCTCTGAACAATTTTTCGTCTACCATGATTTCTCGCATTCTGATCCGAAAACAACTCTTTGCGCGTGGATTTGCAACCCATGCTGGCCCAAATACGCCTCTGCCCGCCGTCTTGCATCTCAAGACCGGCCAGTCCTTCCACGGCCGATCTTTTGGCGCGCCCAAGAGCACCTTTGGAGAGACTGTCTTTTCAACGTCGATCACGTCCTGTACGCATTTTTCTTTCCAGTCCCATTAAACCCATTGACACGGCATTAGACACCGAGTCCATGACTGATCCTTCCTATCGAAGTCAGATCCTCGTTTTCACTACCCCACTCATCGGAAATTATGGTGTTCCAAACAATAAGACTCCCGTCGACTCACGGGATGTTGGTGTGGTCATGGAGTCTGAGGGAATTCAGTGCAGTGCCGTGGTCGTTGCAGACGTTGCAGAGAAATTTTCTCACCACGCTGCAGTCGAATCCCTCGCTTCCTGGTGTCGCCGCTTTAATGTCCCTGGTATCACCGGTGTGGACACTCGTGAAGTTACTCGCATCTTGCGTGACCAGGGCACCACTCTCGGCCGCCTCGCCGTCGGTGCAGATGCTTCTGCCCCTGCCCCTGCCCCCGAGCAGTATTGGGACCCTTCCACCGAGAACCTCGTCGATCAGGTTTCTACAAAGATTCCTTACTATCTCAACCCCAACGGTGATGTCAAAATAGCTGTCCTCGACTTTGGTGCCAAGGCAAACATTCTTCGTTCCCTCATCCGCCGAAACGCCGCCGTCACTGTACTTCCTTGGAATTTTGATTTCAACACTATTCGTGACCAATATGATGGTCTCTTCCTTACCAACGGTCCAGGTGACCCAAGGCACTGCATGGAAGCCGCTCTAAAGCTCCGCAAGTCTCTTAAGGAATGGGACAAGCCCGTTTTCGGTATCTGCATGGGCCACCAAGTCATTGGTATGGCTGCGGGTCTGGAGGCGTACCGTATGACGTTTGGAAACCGTGGACACAACCAGCCTGTGCTCGCTTTGGCATCCGCGGGCTCCATCACGGCTGGTCGTGTTTACGTGACGAGGTGGGCAACTGACGTCTTCTAGTTGTATGGGGATTTGACTGATTGGGGATATTCTAGCCAAAACCATCAATATGCTCTAAAATTGACTGATCCGTTCCCAGCAGGATGGGAGCCATTCTTCATCAACTGCAACGATTCCTCGGTCGAGGGCATCAAGTCTACTGCAGAGTCTGGCAAGAAGGTGTGGGGCGTACAATTCCACCCTGAGAGCGCTGGAGGTCCTTTGGACACCATGGAGGTTTGTGATCTCCCTTTGTGATTTGCTGCATCGTCTGATCCGTTCCAATTAGATGTTCACGGACTTCCTCGCCGAGTGTCGTGCTCACAAGCTCTCGCTGCCAAAAGCCACCCCCGTGGGTGCGACGAATTCACTCAAAGATTATACTACTCCTCGTTTCTCAGAGGTTTCTGTTTGCGCTTAGATTGCAAAGTGTCCCGTTGACCGTAGTGAAGTGTACGAGTACGCTGGGTACTAGCTAGGATTTGCTGTGATTACGATTTGCTGCAATTTCACGTATTTTTTTCCTGATTTGGGTGACAGTAACATGTCGGCGTTGCCTAATACCATCTTGATCATGAACTTTCTCGATACCTATGGCATAACGGGAACGGGGACGAGCACGCCGCCCATCGGTGAACAACGGCCTGAACAGAGCTTCAATGAAGAGGTTTCGCAGGTTATAGGGCAGCTCGGTCGTTTTTGGGGAGGGTTTAGGAAGCAGGTATGCTGCCCCCCGGTCACATCCGCCATGCCCTGACGATGATTTTGAACCAAACAGAGCGAGGAAGCACTTGCCACAGCACGACGTGACCTCGGGCAGGTGGTCTCGCAAGCCCAGCGCGAGATCGAGAAGCTGACGACTGCGGAAACACCACCGACGGAAGAAGAGACAGGGGACGACGAGAACGACGAGAACGATGAGAGCGCAAAGGACGCGGACACGCCGACAGCGAACACGACACGGCCCGGCAGCGCCGAGCCAGATGCAGAAGCGAGCACGTCCGCGACGACGACCAAGACCCAGACCCACACGAGCACCGGGTCCTTTTTCGCGCGTCTGCAGTCGTCGATTCCGCCCAACATCGTGTCGGCGGTGCAGGCGCAGCTTCCGGAGAGCCTCAAGAATGCGCCGCAGGTGGACCTGGGGCAGCTCGGGAGCGCGCTGTCGAGCGAGTTTCAGCGGGTGCAGGGGGTGACGCGTGCGCAGGCGGAGGAGTACGTGCACAAGAGCGAGGCATTGCTGCGCGGTGCGATGAGGGAGGCGGGAGACGTGTTGAGGGAGGCAGTCAAGGTGATTCCGCCCGAGGACGGGGACACGCCGATCGTGTGGGACGGTGCGGACATCTGGATGTTGCCCGGGCTGGCTGCGGACAAGGGCAAAGGTAAGGAGGTCGAGGCCTCGTCTTCTTCTGGACGGGCGTCGGAGGATGGGCGTCGGGCTGTTGCGACGCGCGCCGAGTCGCTGTTGAAGCAGCTGAGGAGCAATCCCGAGATCATCAAGATCGATCCTGCCGTGGATACGTCTGGGGAAGCTTATCTGGCGTGGGCCGACGCCAGCGAGGCGAGCGGACAGGGATTTGGCACCAAGGCGTGGGGCGAACGGGTCACTCAGGCGCTGTCGGATCCGTCGGACGGGGCGACGTTGCAGGCCACGTTTGACGCGCTAGGTACGGAGACATTCAACTACATACTACCGACTAGAGCCTCATTCCGCTGCCAGTACCGTCCTGCATGCCCGAAGAAGTCTTTTGGGTGCGGTACTTTTTCCGGGTGCACCAGATCGAGTCGGAGGAGAGCAGACGCAAGGCGTTGCTGCAAGGTGCGTGTTTTGGTCTTGCTCGATTGCGGGGTTGCTTCTCAGGTTTGGAAACATGTAGCGACGGCGGAGAATGAAGACGACTTTAGCTGGGAGGATGACGAGGAAGAGGCCAAGCCGCTGGCGTCGTCGGAACACACGCTCGCGCCTCCTGTGTCGCACAGTCCTACTAGGGAGAGTAGCGAGGACAGTTATGACGTTGTATCTGGCAATGCTAGTAGTGCAGCCGAAGCAGAGGAAGAGGAGGAGGGTGAGGAGGAGGAGGAAGAAGAGGAAGAGGAGGAAGAGGAGGAGGAAGGAGAGGAAAAGGAAGAGGAAGAGGAAGAGAGTGACTGGGAGTGATTGTACTGTTTAATTATGTGATGACGGCACGAAATTATTTTGGTTTTGACCATCAACTTTGAATGAGTTCGCTTTATGAAAGGCGCTTTTACAAGTCGCGTCTATTGTCGAGGCCTTCGGTTCTCATCGCCCTCCGATTCTTCTGGGTCATTGTCGTCATCTGGTGTGAGTTTGGCGTCTTCTTTTACAGCCTCTCCGACTGTCGGTGGCCGGACAAGGCATGGGCACGCACCGTCAAGCCCACACGAGTACTCTTGCTCGCCGATACCCGCCTGCGAAACCCTGCCATTGCCGCGTCCAATTCGTGGTTCGGGTACGACCCCAATCAAGCCTACCTTCGCAAGAGCTGGAGGGTCGCGTCGCGTCTCCGTCCAGACGTAGTCATCTTTCTCGGCGACACTTTTGCCTCGAGTCGGCACGCCGCGAGCGAAACCGAGTGCGTCTCGTCCAGTCAACGTCGATGAAGGCTGACTCGACGACGTGCAGGTTCGATCAGTACTATCACGCCTTTGAGGCCACTTTTCCGCACAATGCATCCGTGCCGCTGTATCTCATACCAGGAAACAACGATATAGGGTACGTCTCTACCACCCCTTGGCAGGTTTTATTCGACTGCATGTCCCACAGACTCGGAGATGCCTCGTCCTTTTCCAAGGACGTCCGTCAATACTTCGAAGCACGTTTTGGACCCCTAAATCGTGCCGTCGAAATTTCTGGCCACCAGTTCGTCTTGCTTGACGCCCCAGGACTCGTCGAGGAAGACTATCGTCGTCATGCGCACGGTCTGACTTACGATCATTGGAATCCACTTCATGGAGGACCAATCGAATTCGTACACTCGATCTCTGATCAACAAGATGCCCATGCGATCACACCAAAAATACTGCTCAGTCATATCCCACTCTCACGGCCGTCGAGCAAGTCGTGCGGACCTCTGCGCGAAAAGGGGTCGATACGTCCTGGAGCGGGTCATGGCTACCAGTCCATGCTCGGTAAACAGACGACCGAGTTTTTGCTCAAGACGTTACAGCCCGCCGTGGTATTTAGGTGAGGCGTTGCCCTTGCCGGCCATGGACTCCCTTCTGATGCGAGTATAGCGGCGATAATCGCGACTATTGTGAAGTCACGCACGAAGTGCCTGGTTCCGACCTCCAAGTGCGAGAGGTGACTGTCAAATCGTTTTCTCCGAGTCGACACATCCGTCGGCCAGGTTTTCAGCTCCTCTCCCTCGTTCCTCCGTCTTCCTCACCCACCGGGCCCACGTTTGCAGACGTTCCATGCCATCTGCCCGACACACTTCGCGTGTTTCACTCCATCTATGTTCCTTGCTTCATATTAACTGCAGTTCTGTTGCTATATGTCAACGTTGGCCCTTTCCGCCACCGAAAACAACTTTCTAATATATCGCTGACGCGTCGTAGACACTCGTCACCGCCCCCCGAGCCCGAGTCCGCTATATGGTCCACTCGGACACCACTCAAGTCGCGCATCCAAGCGAGCCCCACCACACCCCTCCCCCTCTCCGCGCGCATCCCAAGCTCGAAAGCTGTCCCTTCTTACCGCGCGTCGCCCATGACCACACCCCAAATCTCCCCGATGCTCAGCCCGATCACGCTCTTTCCCTCGGGGGACGAAGGCGACGTAGAGCAAGACTATGTCAGCCCGTCGGACTATACGCTCCGACGTGACGTGCACTACAGCGGTGGTTGGCAGGGCGAGCACGAGCACGATCATGGCCACGACGACCGCTCGGACGACGACGCACCGGATCGCGGGCTCTTGCACCCGCGTCCACCCTATTTCCTGCCTCCGCCTTCGCAGCAACGTGCACGCTGGCACGCATGGTCGTGGTCGTTTGTTTTTTTGGGACGCAGGCGACGGATGACATTGGGCGTGCCCGAGTGGGGGGCGTGTCGAGGTTGGTGGACGTATGCACGCAAGCCTGTCCTTCGTCGGAGCTTGCTGTGGCGGTTTACGGGCGATTGTGTTCTCGTGGCAGTGCCTGCGGTCATGGTCTGGGCCGTGATCGGTTGGTGGGCGTTTTGAAGGGAGGGGGGCAGAGGTTAGGTTGTGGGTCATCGCGAACGTCACAGTGATGTAGACGTAGGCTTTTCTTGTTCTTTCGATAGCCAAGAACAGACATTTCGCGCTGCCTCTCAGAGTACCGTCTTTGTGATCAAATGCTTGCTGCCTTGGAAGGCGTTTCCGGGTCCTTGGAACCAGAGTGGGTCGTTTGTCGCTACACACACCACACGATTTCGCGTCGAGCTCGCATCCATTCACTGTGGTGTTTAGCGACAAAACAGACGATAACCAAGCGCATTTCATCGAGTGTGAGCCAAAATAAAAAATCAATGTCGATTCTATACACGGCAGCAGGATTCTTCCATGCACCCCGTTTAGTGGTGGTGTTCTGCATGCCCATCGCCGCGTCCGTGTCCTTCCCATGGATGCCGCAGGCCCTAAAGGAGCCGTCGCATGAACGAGGTTCGTGAGAGACGAAACAAGAGACGAGCGTACCAATAGCTTTGGACCGTCCTCACTGCACGGGGGGGTCATCGCGAAAAAAGACACGACAAGTGAGCGAGAACGACAAGGATCGACGAAACTGCGGCTCACCGAGCACGGTAGAAAATAAAGAACCACATGGTAGCACCGAGGGCTTTGGAGAGGAATTGGTATCGGGCACCGGGGAGGTGGGGGTTAAATCCAGAGGCTGGCGTACGAAATCAGTGCGCCGGAAGGGTGTGCGTCCGGAAAAAAAAAGGCCTACAATGGCTTGGACCTGCCATGTCAAAGCGTTCGGACGAGGACGGTATTTAGGGTTGTTTATCCCTCCAAAGTTCTACCATTACAAAGGTCCATTACAGCAGTAAAGTATCAACGTGTTCAGCGCCAGACATCGCCTACAAAGGCCGACTTAAAATGTCAAAGTTCCTGAAAACGAAAACACGCCGTCAGCGGTACCAACTTTGGTGATAAATAAATTCGACCGTACAATCATATTGAGATTTCCAGAGATCAGCCCTAATAGTCCTACAGTCAGCACTGTGTCTTTCGGAAGAGAGCAGGATTGTACTGTTTTCCAGCACACACCCATCGGGTATGTCAATCCTCTGACCCTCATTCGCCACAACTGTTCAACACCATCAATGGCTGGCTTTCAAAACGAAAGGTTCACGCACCGATAACAGTACCCCTCAATGTCACTCCACGACCAAAGTGTACGTCACCAGCGACGGTGAGGTGATCTAGGTCGATGATCGTTGGTATTTTCTTGAAACGTGCCTCAAAGTCTTGGATCTAGTCCTGTGTCACCACACTTAGACCCTTGAAAGATAGATTACTTACCCGTTTGAAATGATCCCCGAGTTTGACCACAGGTACACTGCCGAATGCCCTGTTATCGTTTATGACAAGTCGTCCTTCTTGAAGTGAATAGATATCACTTCTGATTAGAAGCAGATCCGAACAAGACTTTACGGGAAGGAAGCGAGAACGGGGGACATTGATTCCACGGGCGTTCTTGAAATGCTTTATTGCCGCACCTGCAGCCATTTCCAACTGAGTGCGTCGCAGGTTATAATCTCCGGGCGGTGTTATCTACCGGCGTACCTGAATAATGGATTGGCCATTATCGGCAACCTTTGGGTTGACGATGATGTCAAGCTCCATGCCTCCACTTGTCATGATCTTTTTCAGGGCTGGTAACAATGTCATGAGCAGTGATATCACTTTGGTTCAGGGCAAATATGCCTTTTGAGATTTATCCACAAATTATTCGTATTGAAGATCTTGAACTTGCGTACTAGCAATTTCTATTAGAGCATATCATCTTTCGGAAGGCTTTCTCACCAGATTTAAAGTCATCCACGTGCTCAGAAGGAACTTGAGCAATCTCGAGCAGGCACATCGAACCATCATACTGAATGAGAGTACCACCCTGCCAAACAAACGACATTCAGGATCGAACAAATAGCACAAACGAAGCCTGCCTTGATGTCTGCTTTGGTCTTATTGGTGACTTCCATCAGAAAATCCGTACCGGTATCCGCCATGTGCTGCAAAATCGCACGATCCACTCTGATGACGTTTGATGCGTTCGAACCTCGCTCTCACACACGAATCTTCACCACTTACACAGCGCCCAGATTATCGGAGTTTGAGACGAACAAGTACTCCTTCCCGTCCGCCAACAAACGATCCAAAATACCACTGCGCACAAGCGAGTCGTACAAATCACCGTGACCAGGAGGATACCATTGTTTCTTATCGTCCCGGGCATGATGTGGACAAGGTTGCATTGTACCAGTGATAATCCTCGGATACTTGGACTGGCTAAAAGTCGTTATCTTGACTGGGTGGTCAGCATATTTCTGAATGATACGCAAAGTGTCTTCGTGTGTATTGAAGGATGTCATTAAGAGGAGGGGAACATCAACACCTTGTACTTTGTTGAGGTGTTCAACCTGATTTACGATGAGATCGAGAAACGTCATCCCGTCCTGGACCTCGAGGGCGCTCTTTGCACCCAACATGCCTGCTGTCACGCTTAATTCACTTCCATTACAAAGGGGGAGCGATATACGTCCCCATGGAAGTTCCGAGCCCGCCGTTCAACTTGAGAATTGCCAGCTTGGATAATGCTCGAGGATCGGCCGTCTTTGGAAGTTGATCGTAGGAAACGATATGATCCACACCAGGGGTCCGAATCTTGTCCCACTCGCTAGTCACTGATATGAATACCGCCAACAAGTCAGGGTAACGGGCACGCACAGCTCTCGTCGGCTATCGTTATCTGCGAGGTAGCGCGAGTGAAGTGTGAAGAATGCCCGCATCTCCGCACCGAATGCCTGCAAGGGGTGGCACCATTGTGACGCAGGATCGAGATGCAAATGAACAAGGCGAGATACCTTTCGCGCCATAGGATCTTCGGTGTGAACGAGGCGGTTGAGCGCGTTCCACGTTGTCTTGGAAAGAGAAGTATGCCTAGTGTTTTTACGCCTTCGAAATATGCGAAAGCAGGCAGTGTTGAACATGATAGTCTAGGAGAGGAAGCGATGAGGAAGCGAGCCGCCATTTAAGCGGATGAGTAGACATGCTCGAACGGCGAGGGTCGTTGTAAAGGGCACTCCCGCTAATAACTTGACTGAGAAGATGGATCACAGCCACAAAATAACGGGAATTACCGACTGAGTTTGAATATATCCAAACCTTGATTTTCGGTGTATCATCACAAATCGCTCGTCGCTCTCCATCCTCCAGACGCTTCCACATGGGTAAGTGCTGTCCCTCTTCACGATCGTCCTTGCAAACCTCCTTCACAAGGTATCTCACGTTCATCCCGGCACAAACGCTCCGCGACTGGTGCCCAGCGCGCCCACTACCGCAAGAAGAGAAAGTTCGAGCTTGGTCGCCAACCTGCCAACACCAGACTTGGCGCAAAACGTGTCCATACCGTCCGCGTCCGTGGCGGTAACTTCAAATATCGTGCTCTCCGTCTCGACTCGGGCAATTTTGCATGGGGCTCAGAACACACCACCAGAAAGACCCGTATCATCGGTGTTGTGAGTCGAACCTTGGTATATGCGTATGCGCATGTTGATCGCGATACTCAGGTGTACAACGCTTCTAACAACGAATTGGTCCGTACCAACACCCTCGTCAAGGGTGCCATCATCCAGATCGATGCGACCCCCTTCAGACAGTGGTATGAGGCCCACGTAAGTAGACATCCCTAGGTGTATGGCGTTGCTGAGGATCTATGCGGCTGCAGTATGCACAGCCCATCACCAAGAAGGGTACTACCAAGGTTGCTGCTGCTAGCGAAGAAGCCACCAAAAAATCCAATCACGTGCAACGCATTTTGGAGGAGAGGAAGAAAGGTAATGAGTCACATGGAGATGAACCCATGGCGCCGGGATACTGATCCGTGGCCAGATGCAAAGATTGATCCTCTCTTGGAACAGCAATTTGTCGCGGGTCGCCTGTACGCTGCCATCTCAAGCAGACCGGGTCAGACCGGGCGTGCGGACGGCTATGTCCTTGAGGGCAAGGAGCTCGAAGTAAGTGAGGATGCTATGCGCATTACTGCGGTGCTGACGTCAGTGGATCAGTTCTACGTCAGAAAGCTGCGGTCTGGGAAGCAAAAACACGCACATAATGCATAGTGTACCGAAAAAATGTCTGCAGCTCGTCCATGTAGTCTTTTTCTTTTTTTTTGCCATGCTATGCTATGGGATCATGTGCCTCCTTGCTTAAACGTATGATTATATAATCGGAGTGAACCAGTAATTGCCGAAACCGGACCAGTGCACTAATTCACTCCCGTCTTCGCTCTTGTTCTCCCTTCTTCGCGTCATCATTTTCTTCTCTCCTCATTACCTCCCCCTTAGCGCGCCCCGTCGTCCTCGTTGTCGAGCTCGATGCCCTCGACGTCGGCGGCAGGCTCACACTCCCTGCGACCGGCCCCTTTGACATGGAGGCCCACCAAAATCATGAACATGCGTGACCTCTCCAGGGACGACGACTTTCTCAGTCACCTTCTGGTCGAGAAGCTCGGTACCGGGAATGTTCCTCTCTGCGTACACAAGATGGATCCTTCTCGTAGACTCCCAAAAGTTCCTGCCAGCGATCTCATGGCGGTTGTTAGACGCGTGAGTAGCCCTCCCGTCTCCGCTCGCTCCATATTGTTCACCTTGTAATATATGTGTCCAACTACTTGGTACTTTTTTTTTTTTGCTTCCCTAGTTGGTCGAAAGCAAGGTTCCTCCTCAAAACGCTGTGCGTCAAGCAGTGGACGAACTCCTCGCGTTAGTGTCACAGTATCACTATATCCCAAAGCATTATCTCAGCCTCTCACGTTTCTAGTCTCCAATCCGTTCGTTACTACCTGAAGCCATATACACAAAAGCAGATTAATGCATTCGCCACGTGTGTAGACCCTGCCCTCTCGTTAACAACAGCTCAAGCTCGCTTCGCCACAGACATGCCTCGCGATATTTCGAACTATACCATCCTGGAGGTTGTATTGAGATTGCCCACACGTCACGATACTCCCACAAGACCGGCAAATCGGAACTGTGTATCTTGGCCACACGTCCCCTCTCTCCAGGCATGGTTATCGCCGAGTTGAAGGGCTCCATGGCCCACTTATCCAAAGAAGAAGATAAAGAGCTCAAGCGGACAGACTTGAGAAATTCTGACATCAGGAGGGACTTTAGCGTGATCCATTCCCGCCAGATGAAGAAAAATCATTTATTTTTGGGTCCTGCTCGGTTTGTGAACGTAAGTCACGATGGTCTTTCTAAGCACGTGCTTAGTGCGCATTTTTTCTACAGCACGATTGTGAGAATAATTGCGAATTGTTTCGGGAAGGCAAATACATCACTTTCCGTGTGCTGCGACCTATCGCCGTTGGCGAAGAAATAACAGCTCATTACGGCGATGGTTATTGTCAGTTCAAACGATGTTCTTTCGCACTCAAGCCTGATTTAGTCGTCTAGTTGGCAGCAAAAACCGGTATTGCCTTTGTGAAACATGCGAAAAGAATGGGCGCGGAGGATATGGACCTGAAGTACCTGAAGGCGAGGCGTCCGGCTGTGAATCGGACGCCGGAGGATCAGATGATGATGTCAGCGATTCCGAACCTGCCCCAACTGCGCTGGGCAATGTGAACGAACGCAGGACGCGCCGTGGCGTGTATGCTATTATTCAAGAACAGGACGATGATTCGGACGAGAGTGATGATGAAGAAAGGGAAGGGAACAAGCCACTCGCGAATGCTCCGGACGTTATCGAAGTCGACTTGGAGTCGGGCGACTCTTCTTCTATCCTTCGATCAACATCACGAAGATCAGCCTCGAGGTTTGTCAGTGATGTATTGACCCTTCATAAAATAACCCTTTTTTCTTTTCAATAGCTCTGTACCTCCTATCAGCCAGAGTTCTGAGTTGATTGATGAACCAAGAGCCCAACTCAGGTCCACACGGTCGCAACAGAAAGCATCTGCTACTACTACTCCCGAGGTCTCTACGAAATCGCTCACCCCTGCGCCATCTGACCTCCCTCGACACACAAGAGGAAGTGCAAGCAGATTATCCACGCCTATTAATAGTAAGGAAAAGGATAGAGTCCCAGTCAAGGAAGAACCTGAAGCACGTACTCTGCGCACGCGTCCTACATTACATGTTGATAGGAACGAGTCTTTAAGTGCTGCCAATCAGGTTACTCCCGTGGGGCCGGATGGACGACCATTACCTACCTGCGTAACATGCCACAACATTTTACCAATGATTTCCGTCGACAATCAAATAGTCTGGGGCCTTAACATTGACACGTCACCGCGGCGAGGCAAGAAACGCAAGGAACCTCAAGAATGTCCTCGGTACGTCTAGCTTGCCGTTCATTTGTCGACTCTATCTCACGTTGTGGCGTCATATCTTTCCGCTAGATGCATGCGCCATGTTGCGATTTATTCTCAGCCGTGGCCTGCTCGCTTAGCAAGTCAGGTCGTTAATCCTACTCCTCAAAATGATGCAGAATTGTGTTCCAGACGACCTGCTCAAAAGAACGTTCCTCCTGTAGAGCCTAAACACGCAAATGGTGGTGAGGAACGACCGGCCAAGAGACGAAAGACCGAACAGGGGCCAGTTGTAGAGATGTCAGACAAAGCAAAGGAGCTCCTGATGGCTCCCAAGAGGAAGCGCGGTCGCCCCCGCAAGCACCCCAAGGTGGAAGAGATGCCTAAACGCAAACGAGGCAGACCTCGTAAATCATCGCCTACTGGACCCACTCGTGCACCGCCACCTCCAAAGCCACAGGCTTATACATCCGCCGAGGTCGTACGACCTCGCTTCTCTTCTCCAGTGAGCGTACAATCGAGGAGTGGAACTGCTAGCCCATCGTCTTCTCGGGGCACTCTCAAGCCCAAGTCACTGGCCGTCAAAATGCAGCCCAGGGACTCGAACGGTCGTTTCGGTAAAAAAGCGACCACCAATGGCAAATTCGTAAGGAGGCGAATTAGTACTCTACGAAACGGTGCAGCTCGTGTACAGAGGGTTCTGCAAAGAGCAAAGGTAGAACGATGGCTCGGGGATAAACTCGAACCGGTTGATACCAGCGACGAGGCTGAGGACCTCCCTGTGCTCGCTAGCGGGAAACGTGGACGACGGGTGACGACCCCCGACGAGTCACCACGCCCAAGCAAGAAACCACGGAGTAGCCGGCATTCAGGAGACGGAGATGAAGAACCGGCTCCGCACAATCCTAGTGGTTCTTCTCCATTAAGGTTCAAGGGATTGAACGCTGGTCTTTTATGTCGACCCAATCCCACGAACTTTGCTCGCCGCGCATGGGCTCCTCCACCACCCGAAGACTCTTCCCCTGACGATGAAGACGCCGAAGGTTCCCTCCCCACCATAGAGAGCGAGAGCAATGGACCAGTCACTCCTCAGGATCGCACGCCGCTGCCCATTCCAAGTCCAGACCAGTTCCCGTTTCAAGGCAATGCTAACGCTGGTAACAAGCTTGAGGACCCTGGTGTACGTCCCCCAACACCACGGCGTACTACACACAACGTCTCCACTATCTTAACGTTCAAACCATCCCCCATTAATTTTGCTATGCGACGATGGTCTTCAACTGTCAAGTCACCGTTAGAATCAGGGACTGGGACCCGCAGAAGTCAGAGACTACGACCGAGGTCTTCTCCTAACGAAAATAATTTATCTCTGGCTACCACACAATCTGAGATATCATCCGCGTTGAGTACACGGACAATACTTGCTGGTCGATCGGTATCACCGCAGAAGTCCATGGTTACTAATACTGCTGCCCAGATAATGGCAGAAGCAGCAAGCGAGGCCGTACGTATGGTTCCCTGTCCCTTTAATATTCATAAAATTGAACATCCTCGCAGGTAGGGAACTTCTCGGAGTATCTTTTGAAACCTCGCGTGTTCCCTGGTGAACAGTCATTTGAGACTACAAACTCCGACGACGACCGTGCCGTAGAGGGACTCCTTGCAGAAACCCCAGAGAGCCATGAAGGACTCGTAAATGAAGACCCCCTTTCTCATCTCCGCGTTACATACACTGCAGAGCTCCCAGCAGTCGTGCCCTGGAAGAACGCTCAGGCAATACCCATGTCCCATTACCTGAAGAAGTCTGCTTCTTTCTGCGGCGATGGCTTGGCTTCGCCAACACATCTCGTCCACGCTGGATGGGATTCTGCATCAGATGTACTCTCCGATTGACCTCGCAAAGTCTTGTTCCAACTTTCTATGTAATTTATTCCCCTTGCTCACTAGTTGTTCATTCGTTTGCCCGACTCTTGATCGCGTTATAACATAATTTATGCGCCGTCGCAAAGATTTTTTTTTCCCTTTTTTCTCATGGGCAAACCATATTTTTAGGTATCTTACGAACAGTATAGTTGTTAATGTTCATAGTTACGGCTTGACGTGCTCATCGAAAATCGACAGTAAAAGACGATAACGCTGTACATGCAACCTTCGCTATCTATCACGACTGACCATCCGGCTTGAGTGAGCTCCGTCCAGCCCGCAGGATTTCATCTGTGGACAACAAATTTACGGCGATGACGGAACTGCGTGCTTAAATGAGCCCGAACACGCGTTGGTGGAGACGGTGGCATGGCCAGACTCACCAGGAGTTCAACATTTGCCGCTTCACTCTATAATTATCCCAGATACCCTCGACAGTAGGATCGAATGGCTCGCCAGACTGAAGGTCGATACCAACGATGTTGTCTTCCGATTGTTCATCCTAAAAGCCATGCAACAAACACCAAACGTGTCGGAGATCGATCACGATACCCCCAAGAGCAAAGCCACGCGTACCTGCAAGGCCACGACGACGTCCTGGACATCAAAACCACCATTCTGGGCAAGGGTCTTTGGAATGATCAACAATGCATCAGCAAAAGCCTGTACGCCCATCTTGACCCTTCCCTTCGCAGCCTTTTTGACGGGTCCAGCGAGATGGGCGGCGCAGGCGACTTCGAATGCACCCGCGCCGGGGATCAAGCATTCGTCTTCGAGTGCGTTCTTGACGGCACGGAGACCGTCGCGAAGGGCATCCTGAATCTGCTGGATCGTGTGCGCGTTGGGGCCCTTGATCAACAACGTAACACTCTTGGGATCTTTGACGTCCTCGAGGAATGTGAATTTTTCTTCCCCGAGAGTGTGCTCATAGACGAGGCCAGCCCATCCGAGAATGTCTGGAGTGAGGTCATCAACGGAGTTTTGTGCTATGCCTCCACAAATGAGCTGCAAGCTGCGATAAGCAGATTTGGGTATCAGTGGCCATGGTATTACGTTTCCATATCCAGACGCACCGCTCCATGTTGCGTCGCTTGGCACGCCGCAGGGCTAAAATGCCATTTTTCGCCAGGATATCGAGACTAAGAGGGTCGATTCCTTTTTGATTGATTATGACGAAATTTTTCGGCTTCTCGTTACCACCGACAGCCTGATCACAGACGAGATTTTTGAGCTCCACAATCTTTTTGACCTTTGCGTCCACGAAGTGTCGCTCAGATTCGACGAGTTTCTCGCGCTGTTCTGCCGACGAGTAGAAGAAGCCAGAATTAACCTCCCTAAGGTTCTGTGACTTTAGAGTTTGGGGAAGCGGTGCATGCCGACGTACGTCTTTTCGTATTCAAGACTGACATTCAACGTCAGAATGTAGGCGTTCTCTACGCGTTTTGGCATGTCCGGATGTCTTGCGCCGTGATCCATGACCAACCCACGTACAAGCTGTGTCTCCGAGGCCGTGCGGTGTTGCATTTTCATTATTTCAACCATGTGAAGATCAATAGGGTCTCTCCACTGATCCTTGGCTGCAGTAAACTTTTAGCGTGCAGACCCTGATTCTTGAGATGAAATACGTGCCTTTTGGGGGCGGCGGAGGCCTTATGGTAAGCACGGCATCTACAACGTCAGCTGCGAGTTGCTTTGCTAACGAGACATGCAGTTTCGTTGCAAGCGAAGTGAGTGCGACATTAATTAGGGTAGGCCGATCCAATTTCGACGGCTGTTTGAACGTGTCGAGATACTGCAGGTTGCGTCAGCACCGGACGGAATATGGGCCAGTATCGGACACGGACGGCTAAAGCTTCTTTCTTCGCGAGATCAAAACCCTCGCCAATGACGGTTGGGTGCACGCCTTCAGATATGTAGCGATCTGCTTGTTTCAGCAGCTCTCCTACGAGGAGGACAACGGAGGTGGTGCCATCGCCAACTTGATCGTCTTGTGCGACGGCAGTGCGAGCGATCATCGCGGCTGTCGGGTTCTGTATTTGCATCTCAGAGAGCAGCACTTTGCCATCCTTGGTCATCTTGATCTGACCGGCACCGTCCACGAGCATCTTGAGTGTCCCTCTCGGACCTGATACGGATTCGATCGCGAGACGGTGAGATGGATGCACTACACTTACCGAGATTACCCTTCACCACATTTGCGAGACCCATCGCACCTGTGGTGTTTACCTGGTGGGAGGGATGCGGACGAGGAGAGACATGCAGCGAAATGAAATTACCTGCAGTGCCGCAGCGCGACGAACGCTTTCAGCTTTTGGGTTGATCAGTTCTAAACTAGACGACATGATCAAGTCAAACGTGGTGGTCAGTAGCGAACTAGAACTCGATAGCAGCGGAGTACCAAACTTGGCTATGAACCATCACCTCGACCGCGACCTCGCTCGCCTGATTACCCCCCACAACTACGGCACCAGGCTGGCGCGTTTCTATCACAATGCTCGCTAAAAAAAATACCGGTCGGCCTCGTATATATCCCTCCTACTAATGCATAGACAGGCAAAACTTTTCTCCTCAGCGTTCAATGTCTCCCAGTTCCACACACGATCACACTGTCTCTCATATCGATGGTGTTCGCCATCGAAGAGATGCTGCGGCGGTATGTTGTTTTCATTTACACTTCAATTCCCGCCGTAATATCGTTCTACTTCAGAGGTCGAGGGAAGTTGGACCACTGTGGACTCGCGAACCGCTATCTCATGACAGGGAAAGGAGGTTGACAACCCAGCCTTCGAAAAAGCGCAGACGCCCTCCGCCTACCAAGCCGGCCCTGACTTTTGATCCAAGGTGCAGCCATATCCCCTCCGGAAGACAGGGTCCCCCTCCGTCGCCCTTCTCTGCATCCGTCGCACAGTCTCCGACCAGCCCAGAGCCAGTGACTCCTTTTGCCGATCATGAGGATCATGAACAACTTTATGGCTATGAACATCCTCACGCCATTTCAGAATCCTCTTCTATTGAACCTTCCACCTCATCTTATCCCGACACACCGAACGAAGGCTCGTTTCCGCTTGATAATCTCTATGACTCGCCTGCGTCCTGTACCTCTTCATCTTCCCCGTCCCTATCGGATCAATCTCCGAGCTCTACAGATTTTCCCCCCGAGTTTGTGCGCCCGTCAGTGTTTCTGCAAGACAACCAGCCGTATGTGCAGAGCTACTACCCCATGGATACCTATTCCAGTCGCGCTGCTCAGGGTTATCCCACGTTCTATGATCCTGCCTATAGCAGAGCGGCACCACATGGCATTCCAGTGCACCCTGAAAGCAATGGCTACCCGTATCCGCCGCCCCACAGGTTCTAGTTACCTAGCTCTGAGAAAGGTGCATGCCAATTTTTGAATTTCCACTATTTCCTTGTCTCCAAGCCTCTAGTGTTTCGGGAAACATAGACTCGGAGTGTTTTTTTTTTTTTCGATCTCTAGGGCTGATCATACCCATGTGAATAGTACTGTATCTTGATTACCGTAAATAAATAAGTTGTAAATACCATTGTCACAATTGATTCCGATGTCTTGCCTCGTCTCCGGTTTCAACACGCGACGGGTCAAAAATTAGTCTGCCACACTTACAACCACTACTGCATACCGTGATATTAGGATGGCAAAGGGTAGCCCGCACGCTATAGAAGGATTCAAGCCCACCACAACGGAGCACTATGAGAGAACGCTCACCCGCATCGAACAGATTCAGTCGCACCTGAGCAAGACTTCGCGTGGACAGAGACTCCGTGGAAAGGTCTGCATCATTACTGGCGTGGGCTCATTGCATGGCATTGGGTAATGTCCAGCGTTGTCAAGGGCTTGCTTTGCTACTCACGCCCGTATTCCGTTTTTGCATGTGCTACTCAGGCGTGCCTCTGCCCTCCTCTTCGCACATGAAGGTCTGGATGGTGGTCCCTTTGCGCCCTACGGGCTGTGCTCATCATAAATGTGGATGGTTATAGGTGCACGACACCTCTATTTGATGGATTTCCTCTCTGAAAACCTACCGGAGCTTAAATCCACGATCGAACGCTCATATCCAGACGTAAAGGTCAGACGTGCGGTAGAGTCGCAATTTCACCAGCTTAGGAAGTCGTGCAGGTGACAGTCATCCAAGCCGATGCTGCGGACGATTCTGCGATAGCCGCAGTGTGCAAGCAAGCCATCGATGAAGAGGGTCAGTTGGATGTCTTTTTTGCAAACGTTTGTCCGTTGTCCTTGCAAACGTTCCAACCCTGACCCTACGTCAGGCTGGCGTGGCAACGAGTGTGATTCTGCAGGACACGACCTCGGAACGATTCATGGAGACTATGCGCATCAATTCACTTTCGTAAGCGGTCCTCGGAATACGTATTACTATTTGATTAATGGTTGCGCTCTAGTTGCTTCTTGGCGGTCAAGCATGGCTCACAAGCTATGATGCGCACAAATCCATCGACCGGCAAGACCCTGAGTCGCGGTAGCATTATCTTGACAGCTTCAGGTTTGTCCTACCCTATTTTCTTAACTCCTCGGTTGTTGAATCCATTTTGCTAGTTGCCGGATTGCGCTCGGGCGCGGGCACGATTGATTGTGAGCCTCTCTTTTCTACGTCACATCTCTATTGTAAACAACAATCCAGACAGTGCAAGTAAGGCTGCGTGAGGTCGTTCTCTTTTGTGTTCATGCAGCGATCTCATCCCGCTCGCAGCGTCAACTCGATCGCGAAGACGAGCGTATACCAATTACAGAAGACCGACGTTCGCGTAAACTCGATCTGCCCTGGCTTGATCGAGACCAACATGACGAAGAACATGTTCGATGTTGCTCGTGAACGAGGTAATGCAGCCAAGATCGGACAATTGAATCCAATGGGCCGATACGGTGTCGCCCAGGGTACGTGTTTCTGGTTGAACCGAAGCCTTGCTTCCACGAGCTGATCACGCGATGTAGAAATTGCACAGATGGCGCTATTCTTGGCATCAGGTGGGGCTCGGATACTCCGTTTTTATTCTCGTGACTGATCTGCTATGCTTCAAAGACGAGTCGAGTTATGTTAATGGGCAGAATATTGCCGTGGATGGTGGACTCTCCTCTTCGCACCCTGTGATACCTGGGCATTGGGCGTAGGGTACTTGTGAATATAGTTAGTTTGTTCATTGTATTTACTACAAAGATGGTGCTGATGGGTGTCTTCCGACCCGTGTGCATCCACGTTTGATCGATGCTCAACTAGATACTGCCAACGTATAGAGTAGAAAATAACTGCTAGGTAATATCCAGAGGTTGCGCATGGACACGTTGAGTATACGAACACGCATTCAATTCCAAGAAGTAAAAAAAGTATGACTTACCGACATGAGTCTCCAACTCTGAAACTCCGCGAGGCGAGATTTCGCGGAGTGCGTCATCCACTTAGCTGATTTCTGAGGTAAATTAATAGACGGTGGAACTTTGCCCGCCGGCGTCGAGGGTAAGCTCGTCCAGCGCAACGATAAACAGATCCCCGGAGTGGAGCAGCTCCAAAGTTGAATAGCATGGTTAACAGGCGATTGCGCCAAAAACTCGGGTCTTAGTTGACTTGTTTACTGAGATAAATGAACCTCGACAATGCAGAGGTCCCCGGACCTTTCAGTAAAACTACGTGTAAGATGGAAAAAAAATGGTGTGCGTGAGAGGACGGGGAATCGATCGGTTGAGCGGCAGGGAATTCCGACCAAAATCCCGGATGCTTACCCGCGTTCGCTTTTCTTTCTCAACACAATCTATCCTGCGCCTCTTTGAACAAGTCAACCTTTGAGGGTCGTGTCTTCGACGGGTCAAGATTGCCATTTGGTATTGCTAACACTTCGAATGGTGTCGTATACGTGATGCAAGGCTTCGACTGAATAGTAATGTGGTAAAATAGCTCTTCCGTTTACCTGCAAGCCGAGAAATCGAAAAACAAACGAGTAACCAAGAACAGTTGCCTTGGACTGCAGACGGAAGCTTACTTCTCGTGGCGAAGCATAGCACCGACTCTTCTCCCTCTCTCTCACGAATGCAAACCCCTCAGGCTAAACATTCGCGACGCAAATAGTACGCCACAGTCCGTGGACCCCACGGACAGCGATAACTAGATTCTAGACGTTGGTCAATTCGATACAAAACTTCTGTGCAGAATGGCGCTCTGAACACTTACGGGACACCAGAACAGGGACAGGGTTGATGATAAGCGATCACTTGTTTGCAGGATCCCCGGGAGCGCAGTACGTTGAACATCACCGTTATGATTGGCACTTTGCATGTGATCACGCAATTACTTGAAGGATGACCTGAGCGATTGTTTGCTGGGGTTCCAGACCTGGAAAGTGAGTGGGTTTCCCCGTCTATAAGGATAATGATGGAATAATCCAGGTAGTGGATATGAGCAGAGCAGGTCTGCTACACTCTGGTTCAAACCCTCTTCCATTCCCATGGTATGTACTGCAGGTTATTCCTCTGCAAATGAAGGCATCAACCATGCTGTACAAATGAGAGGGAAAAGGGTCTGACCATTGTGTAGCAGTTTTTGCTCTCAATGGTCAGCAGATACAGAGAGCCGACTCCGTCTGCCGCTTTAATAAGGAAGGCCCGTATGCACTCCCGATCGTTTTGGATCTCAGTGGCGCTATTTTATTGAACCTTTGGATGCGATTCTAGTCTGAAGACTGTGGCGTACCACGTCCCCCCCGGCTATATAGATGGAACGTATCCGAGGTCCACCCCGAAACGTTCGAAGTTGGCTTCCATTTGCGGCGACTAGTGAAGACGCCTCCGATTCCCCTCCGTAATGGGTTCGTGCAAAGACAGTTACGACGGAGGTGCCGTTTGGAGATACCATTTCTGCGGAGAAGTTCTTGGTGTATAAGGCATCACGACTGGAAGGCCACCCGCTCGGACCCACACTCCACAAAACAGGTCATGGATGGATGGATCACGACGCCTTATGGCTCAGGAGAGGTGGTTTATGGTCATGGTCGTTCTCTTTCGGGGATGTGGCCACAGGCGTTCGTATGTGCACCGTGATGGGGTCACGGGGATGTCGAACTTCCCTGCCTCGTTCATCACTCGCGAAGTTCATTCGCAAACGACCCGTGTATCCACGCCGACTGCGAGATTTCACTGCTTTCTCGTCGTTTCCTGGTTCTCGGAGGGCTAGTGGGAGACTTGGTATTTGTTTTTGTTTTTGCAGAGGGAGCCAGAGGTCAAATGTGCGAAACCCAGCGACAAATTCTCCGATTGACTGACATCGTCAGGAGACACCCCGTTGCCGAGAAGTGGCTCCTAAATTCTTGACTACGCAACACCGCACACTCTTACAGACGAGTCTAGGTTCTACTGGTGTTTCACATCACCCCTGTGTGCTCTTGCACCCTCCAGAAGTCTAGCCGGTGGCGTCATCGGTTGGGAAAATTTTAGACCCGTACAGACTGACTATCTGTTGGATGGTTGTATTTCTTGATCCTTCCGTATGAGGATTTACGTCGACGTTCTGGATTTCTTATTCAGGTATGTTGTAACTCGGAGCTTGCGTTCACCCGTGTCCTCATCTGATAAGACCTCAATAGGTAGCAATTTCTGTGGTGCCACTTTATAAATACGTTGCTGCGGTCCCATAAATCAGTTGGATATAGCCGATTCATCCTCTTTCCTTAATTCATCGACGGAAAACAGTTTTTTTTTCTGATGTTCCACAACAAGGATGGGGACTACGTTCCATGAAAAGCCTATTTTTTTTCACACTTACGAGCGGATTCCGTTCAACACTGCCTTTGGTTGATATACCCGAGACTTTGCGGTTATCGTGTTTGGTAACTTCTTAGAGCGCATCATTTCCAGCTTCATATGTAACAATCTTGGCTATGAAGGTGAAAGTGTGACAGCGAACTGTGTTTGCTCGTGCCTTGCGCCCTAGTAATGGATACCACGGCACTTTGGTTCATCCTCTTTGCCTTTGTACACAACAAGGCTCGCATATCGACCCTGTACAGTACGTGTTGGACTGTATTAAACGAAGCTAATTTTCCTTCTCCCCACAGTCCTTACTTATTTGTAGGATCAGCGACGCAAGGACACAGCATGTACATTTCTGGAATTATATGTAGCCCAAAGTATTGTTTGGTGATCGTCGATTTGTGCCCCTAAGCCATTCCAGAAGTACAGCCACAGTTCAACTTCCGGGGCACAGCGAGCGTATGTTCCCCGGAGAAATCGCCCACAACTGTGGACGCTGGCTGCCACCGAGTTGTGGCGGGGGGTCATGGCCCATGAAATGAGTCCGACTCCGCTTCCGCGAAAGTGATGTCTGAATGCACTAAGCGCTTAGCGTATAGCGCTCGCGGAGTTGACGATACGAGCTCTTCCAAATCGAGAGACGGTCGAGGTTAGGATGGAGGGCTGAGTAAAGGACGGTCTGTAAGTGCTAGTGAGCCGGAGGCACGTATTTATTTGCGCTGAAGATAAATGGAGATTGCTTGCTATCTGTCAGATCCGAGTCGGGCTGGCCAAGACCGGATTAAAGTACGTCGGAATAATCTTGAATGTTGTCATAGAAAGTTGAGACGAGATAACAGGACTGCTCTTGTTTTTTCGAATTTGAACAACTCTGGTCACGTTCACTGCGCCAGGAACTCGAAAAAAAAACTTCCATTCCGTCGATGTTGAACTCGTGTTGGATGTATTTTGGAGTGCGTGAAGTAGCGGTCTAGCCAGTGACATATGGTCCAAAGGCACCCGTGATGATAGATGAATCGATGGAATCTGATAGCAATGGACCCAGTAGAATGGGTGAGACGACCGACGATGTGTGATTAGAAAGTATCAGACGTACCTACAAAGACAATGGGGCACAACCTCGCAAAAAAAAGGCATCACCAGAACGAGACCGAGGCCGAGCACAACAGTGATCCTGGCTATGGTTTGATTAGAGGCTGTTGTTTGAGAGAATGTATGGAACGAGTGCATGCCAGAACTGAAATGGACCAGCTGAGCCGCGCGTTCCCACCTCCGACGCATCCTGTTTCGAACCGGCGGGTTTGCAACCAATCCCTGCATGCCATCGCCAGTCGGATGCACAAGGATCTCCCTGATCGATGCGCTTACATCCCGAGCGACGATTCAGCAATGGACCGACGCATGGCAAGACAAACAAGAGATATACCTCAAACTTCAATGTGACGTTAGGTTTGCCGAATATTTTGAACCTAAAAGTAATAATTGAATATTGGGAAACGCAACTCTGCCGCTCCCGTCAACAAGGTTTTCTTCTACAACCCCATGACACTTCCGCTGCGACCCGTAAGTGAACGGTGAACAGTCTGTTGAAGGAATCAAGATAGGTCTTCATGGTCGGGACTAGTCTGATATGTCCTTACCAGGTTCTATGTCATTCTCCTTACTGCGGAACAGCACGTCTCCGTCAACAGACCATTGCACCTGGAACCTGAAGGACATTAGTTTTCCTCACAGAATGTAACACCCTTCAGGTAGTCCTTCCAACCAATATCCCATTCCAGACGAGACATTAACATCGTTGTGAGCCCCAGAAGTAAAAATCACTGATGGGCACCACATGTTTGCTCAAGGGCGCTGGTCTTGCGATGCTGACACCCACGTCGCATGGTCCGAGGCATCTTCCATTCCCATGGTATGTACTGGGACTTTGACCAGGAAGCAGTGGTATCTGTCTGCAGTACAAATGGGATAGAAGTTCCTCCGACCATGCAGCAGCAAGTGCTCGCATTCCATAGAGCGCAGCACCCCGTCCGAGCACGTACAGACGTGGCGTCTGTACCCATAGCCCAGCTGCGTAACCAGCGAGAGAGGTGCGTACCAGGTTAGTGGTGCCACTGCTGAAGGCAACTTGCATCTGCCATGTCACCGACTAGACTTCAGAGGCGAGTCAGAATCAGTCAGGGAAGGTGGGGTGCTCGGGAGGTTTTAGTTGCTGATGCTGACCGTCGGTGGATTTTATAGTCTTGAGGCCGCTGTGCTCGTGTCTGTTTGTCTGGTCTCTCGGCCTCGCACTGAGGTCGTTTACGCCATGAGGATGTCCTGGAGCCTGTTAACAGGTGTTTATTAGCATCCATGGCGATCGCGGTATCAAGCCTTTTATGCTGGTGAGGCGTTCGGCACCTGGACCTTCTATATTCATTCCCGGAAATTTGTCTTTTTTTTTTCCCGACATGACGTGCGGCCCTATTATCTACCACATCACCACAGGATCAGTGCGGATTTTAAAAAAGTTCTTGCATGAGCTGGAGCTAAGGCACCCATTGTTCTGTGACGGCGCAGCTCTATTGTGGCCTCGGACACATTCGTTTACGCTCATTGGCACCTTTGAACAGGTAATTTCCCCTCTATCTGAGTTTTCAGATGGATTTCGGACTTTCATATGTCGGTGGTTGCATTCACTCTTTTCTCCGAAAGCGCCACCCTTCCACACGAGAAATTTCTCCTTATCGCCTTTCATCTGTTCCCATTTAAAGCTTAATTCTCGTTCTTTTTTTCTGATGAGATGAGATGTAGTCACTTCCGACAATTGGATGAGGTAGGACTTGGTTTCCGATCAACTAATCAAGCAGAAACCTTTTTTTCCCTCTCGATCAATTGGCGAAACTCCGAGCCTCCGTCCTCAGCCGCTCGTGTCCAGTCATCTGATCCAAGATGTGCCAGAACTGCGGTGGCGAATGACCTCGTGCATCACATCCTTGCATCGGTGACTTGTATAATAATACTCGGACTAAAGGTACGAGTGGCTTTGCCGAGCTCTGATAACCGTATTCAAGCCACCCTCTTTCTGCCATGGTTTATAGACAATAAACAAGGAAATGACCGAAGCTATCGCTCTTACCCAGTAACGTTCGTAAGTGGGGTCGTAACAGGTCGCCAGAGCTATGCGACGAACGTGTGGTACGAGTGCTGCGTTTGTAATTCGTACGAGACAACTTGCTAACATGAGCGTATGAGCATCTGATGAAGTCAATGGAGGATCGTTCTACTGCGCCGACAACGCCCGATTTTTTTTTTTCTTTCTTCCATGATTGCGTTGGTTCATATACCACACTCAGTACCCCTGCGCAATTTTTTCTCTTCTTCCTCTCGAAGTAATCATCTGCCACCAACCACATGTCATGTGTTCAACCCTGCAGCCTTGTACACTTGAACCACATTTTTTTACGCAACCGCTGGGCTCTACACTGCTTGATGCGTTCTTTCATTGGGCTTTGCACGTCGGGTCCGCTGCGATTGTCGCTCCCGCATCTTGTTTCTGTTCGTCTATCGTGACTCATTAGATTAGCCTTTTTCGCCCTCGTTACCGTCATCCGACCTGCCCGCCGCAATGTCCTAGCACGCAGGAAAGCACACGTGCACAATCGGTGGTATTGTCGGCAATTTGGGAATATGCACCTTCACGCCGGCCCGCAGATGCGGGACACCTCCACGCTCCGCTCGCGTTCAACTTGACATTTGCCCGCTGTGGTCGCCCATTTATTTCTCCTCTCGTTCTCTTCCACCCACACCTGCCCCTTTTGGGACTCAGAGCCAGTGCGTGTTCGGGGGATTTACCATGTGCAGCGCCTCTTTGGCTAAAGGAAACGACCGTCCGTGACCCTGCGTTGCTGACGTTCATATTCACACCGCGATGTCAAGATGCCATCCACGCACAAGTCAGTCCTATCTTCGGTCTCACGGCAACGCTTACCTGGACACGTGCCCGGAGGAAATAATCATTGGAGCAACAACACAGGAGGGAGTGCATTTCCATTCGAGGTGAAAAACGAGAGCATGGGAGACAACACGTTGCGTCGATGATCTGTCAAAAAAACTGTTGGACTGGCCACCTCGCCATGTTCGTGTTTGCACCACTCCATCCCGCAGCATCGTCGTTTCAGGTCTGGCGTTCTTTGTGCGTGGGACTGTGATCGTAGCCCGTATCGTCGTCGTCCCTGATTGGCACTCTTGCTTTTTTACCCGTCGCCTGTTCTGAATTCTTGGCTGACGTGGACCACATTGTCGTTGACGTGCATGCGGAAACGTCGTCGTCTCAGGGTCCTCGAGAAATGCAGTGTGTCCACAAGGCCAGCGCACACCAAAGGATGCAGGGTCCTGGACACAACAAAACAGCGCAATGTCGAATTTGATATATGGACGACAACCGCTACGACGACCCGTTCATGTGACACCGAATCACCCCACACCTCACCGAGGACCGAGGAGTAGAGTCAACCCTGCCGGCTATTTTACTTGATCTCCAAAAGCTTTACCTCTGATAGCAGATAGACCATCAGTCACGGTTTGACGTGCCGTTGACTATGACGCACCAAACTTTAATGTCGAGTTGGGAGGAATGCCACCCGTCTTTTTACTGCCATAACCCATCGATGGTGGAACTACGATTTCCCGTTCTCCGCCAATTTGCATTCCGGCAACTCCAATGTCCCAACCTAATGTAACAGTAAGCACATCACCTGCTACACAATAGAGGTAGTCCTACCTTTGATGACATCACCCTGACCGAGCTTGAAAGTAAACTAGACATAGAGTTATGTATAGTTTGGACCAGAACGACGATTATAACTTACAGGCTTTCCTGAGGTGTTCTTGTCAAAGACCGTGCCATCGAGGAATTTGCCAATGTAACGCATCTCGACCTTGTCGCCCTTCTTCGCCATCTTTCCAGTGCCGATCTTGGCATCCCGAACCTTGACGCCTCCCTCAAGAGTGCGCTCGGCTTTTTTGTCGCCCTTGCCACCTTCCTTTTGCTCGACCTTTTCCTTCTTCTTTTCTGCCTTGTCCTTCTTTTCCTTCTTCTCTTTCTTGTCTGCCTTTTCCTCTACTTTCTTTTCTTCCACCTTCTCCGGCGCGGGGGCAGGCACCGCGTGGCCATCTGCAGCCTTGAGTTTCTTGGCCAGCTTTTTCTTTTGGGATTTCGACAAAGTTTCCTTTCCCTTTTCCTCGTGCTCGTCCACGTCCATGGTGTCCTCGCGGGGACGCTTGAGATTTTTAGGCGACTCTTCCTCATCGGCTACTTCCTCGAAACGGCTGTAAATGGGCCCGGGGATTAGTCTACGGAGACTGGCCAGTAGACGGTTCGACTCACGCGGCATCATCATCGTCATCGTCATCCAAGCCAGCTTCGCCGCCGTCAACTTCTACTTCGACATCAGAGCTAACCTCATCGAGGTTGTACGCATCTTCATCTTCGTCAGAATCCACATCCGATCCAAAAGGTGGTTGGTCGACAGGGGTCTGGTCTAGTAATGAACAAGTATGAGGAGAGCACAAAAAACGTCGCATCGCGACCTACCAATGTAATTGCCGTACAAGTGGATCGTGCTGCGACGAGAGGGGGAAAAAAAGAAAGACGCGTCAGTCGTCTACACACACACGACGCGTCGCGTGCTCACTTTTTTCCCGTGGACTCGAGGGTGTATTCCATGTCTTGCTCGAGGATGATCTCGCACGATGACTGCTCAATCTAGGACTAGATGTCAGACGCGTCCTCGTCGTGTCATGAAAAACGGAACGCGTACTTTACCGGGGGTGAGCGAGCACAAGACGACGGTCACAGCAGGGCCCATGCGCGACTCGTCGTTCTCGTCGTCTTCGTCCTCCTCATCCTCGTCCTCGTCGTCGAGCGAAGAGAGGCTCCGATAGGTGAGCTTGACAGACGTCCTCGCGGAATCGTCCTCCAGCTCGTCGGAGAGTGCCGCATTTCTTATTATGAGGTCGCCCTGAGGAATGACGACCTCGGCTTTGCCGGGGGTCAACACGAAGCTCCTGCAGACTCGTCAGCGCTGTTCATCTACGTTGGAACGAACGCGTACCAAGGTGCAATAGCGACGACCATGCCTGATAGGAAAAGTGTTAAAGAAAAAATACGGAATTTGAAACTCCGCTTACTTTGTCGTCGTCTGTTAGAATATGGTCAGTGAGCAAAAGAATCCAAGCACATCGCGCGAGACGCTGATGCGCACGGACAGTCCAACGTGCTTAGACCTTATCTCGCCGCTGTCAGGTCGTCGCTCACCGCAGCGCTCACCCTCGAAAACTTTTCATCACAGGTGGGTCTCAAGCGCAGTCATCAGACCCGTTATCTTACCGCCCACAGGTCGTCGAACGGCACAACAAACCCGAGGTCGAAGTCGGGTATGTTCGCGGCAGATCCCCCCAGTTCACATCTCACCCCCACACAGCGGATCGAAGGAAGTGCTCCTCAATCCCCTCACCATATCACGCAATGAAAACGAGCGCGTGCTGATCGAGCCCTCGGTCAACTCGATACGGATGAGCATCAAGATCAAGCAAGCAGATGAAATCGAACGTATCTTATGCCACAAATTCACGCGCTTCATGATGCAGCGCGCCGAGAGCTTCGTCGTGCTGCGCAGGAAACCCGTCCCGGTAGGTCTGATCGACTGGTCGAGATCGGACATGCTGATGGTCCCAAGGGCTATGATATCTCGTTCCTGATTACAAACGTTCATTCCGAAACCATGCTCAAGCACAAGGTCGTCGATTTTATCATCCAGTAAGTATCCGTGCTAGATATTGTCTCGATCTGTTGTGACCTCTCCACGAAAACTAGATTCATGGAAGAGGTAGACAGAGAAATAAGCGAGATGAAGCTTAGCCTCAACGCTCGCGCGCGTACAGTCGCCGAGTCTTACCTGACTGCAGTAAGTCTATACACTGCCACACCGACGGCCGGATCTAATCTCGTCGATAGTTCAACTCATGAGTAGACCACTCGAGTAGGTGCAGATGTACGTCCTGCAAGCATAACGCTTACTTCGAGAGACTCCCATCTCCGGGTTCCGTGGGTGCCAGGAAATAAAACTCCAGTGGATGACCCTTCGAGTGGTTTGGGTACTAAAAAAAGACTACAAGTGCGATGCGTGCTACAACTGCGAGGATGACGTAGGAATATAAACAATTCTAAGGTATGCGCGGTGTAGGTCCATGCCGTGAACATGCTTTGAGGGTACAGGATCATGCAAATGCTGATGAATGCGGGATGGAGTACAGCTAGAAAGGGAGACAAGGGGAATGCAAAGATGGAAAGAAAAAAAAAAGGTGACAACGCTCACTCACCGCGCCCACCCCCACCGAGGTTATCAAAAAACAAGTCCTTGAGCCTTCCCCACACCCGATTCTCTGCATTCGGCGCACAACGGACTAGCTCCCGCGCTCGTTGCTCAGAGTCAGCCAGTCGTCGGCGCAGCTCCCAGTTCTCGTCCCGCGACGCATCCAAGTCGATGCGCATCGCTCGAGCGCGGGAATCGAGTGCATGCACCCTATCCTCGGCGCGCGTCAAGCGCGCATTAGATGCCGTGAGCTTCTCCTGCAGCTTTTGTTTCGCGACGCGTTCCTCGCTCAGCTCCTTTTCCAAGTCCTTAATGCGCGTCACGGACTCTGCCGCGGGGTTCTCTAATTCAGACGCGTGGCTCTTGTCACTCGCCAACTCGAGGCCGAGCACATTGTCGGCCAGGGGACGTATTGCCCCAGCAAGTATACCATCGTTGACAGTCCCGTAGACAGCACGAAAGAGATCTTGCGCAGTCGATGCATGAGTGGCACTCTCTGGGTCCTCGGGGTGCGCGCGGCTGATATCCAGCTCGCACGCAGCCAAAAGCAACATCGCCGGTCGCATCACCGCGCTTTTGTACACCGACGCCGTCCAGTCTATGACTGGTAGTAATTTCGGGTCGGGAGACACCAACGTCCCCGTCGTCGACGTGTCGGACGCAGTCAGAGGCGGCGGTGCTGTCAAGGCATTCTCGAATTAAAAGAACCTGCAAAAGTGCACGAGGCGTACCGTCTCCTTTGACCTTTTCGGCGTCGGACGTATTGTCCAAGGTTTCGAGGAGTGATCTAATCACGGCACATGCGGCCCTGGAACGGCCCGTGCGCCGATAGTGAGCGCCAACCAGGATATATGCGCCAGGATCGCTCCTGGTAATGCTCAGCAGCGCGATCGGACCCTTGGGTTCGTCAGGGAGAGCGGAGAGATCATACGTAAAAGGATATCCTTTGTATGTGAGGCTGACTTGGTAACCGTTTGCACTTGTACATGGGGGCTTGGCCGTATCATCCGTAGATAACGGCGAGGGACAAGGTGGAGCGGGTGTAGGGGTAAATGATGACTGAAGGTGGGGTGTGCGGGACAAGCCACCTGGGAGTTCGATTGTGCGCAAGAAGGCAGTGACCGAGCCCGGCGTTGGGGACTCGGCCTTGCTTGGACGGGCCGGAGTAGTGACAACGGGTGGCGCAGGCGTGAGAGGGAGTCGAAGTGGGGGGCCGGGCACGTCTGCTTGAATGCTGAGCGCACCTGTCTGCGATCGTGCCGACTGGCGGGCGTGCTTGGGGAGCTCGTCCTCGGTGCGTGATGAGTGGGTCTTATCGTGACGCGTCGTGTGACCTGAAGAGACGGTGGGAGATGACCAGCGTGTTCTGTAGGGAGCAGTGCGGGAGGAGACTGTGCGGGAGGTGTCCTTCATGCTGGGGAGAAGACAAGCGATGGCGGACAAGACCCGCTTCGGGTTTCAGGTGTGTTCTCCACAAGCCATTTCAAAATGGAAGCCAGCACCACAACAAAGTTTGACGCGAGTTTAATATACCGAGACGCTCATGACAATCGCATCCAAGCGTAAAATGGCCGAGATCAACTGATAGACGGTCATCGAGAAGATCTGACCTAGACGCTCTCGAAATGTATCCAATAAGACCTACTACAGCCGAACCGAGTCGACGACGTCCTGAACTTCGGAGCCGTTTATATAACGCTAGCTCATGACTTTTTTTCATTTATCGCACGTCGGGGTTGTTGCGTCTAGAGAGCATGTCGTAGAGCCCGCAGTGTAACGATACATCTGAAATCCAATGCACTCCAACTCCAGCTCCTCCAACGCAGGCACCACGATTAGTTCGTCGCGAGAGAAACGGAAGCCAGATTCGGCGTTCTCCCCGCTCAGTTTCAGGTGCTGTGGTCCCTGAAGAACGCCAAACATCATTTCCCAAGTGGTTGGTGAGGCCGGGAGATTGTCGGTGCGAAGTCTCTCGATGTTAGTTTTACGAGGCAGGAATATATCGCTTACAAACGATCCGCGCTACTGCTCCTGTCCCCTGACAGGTCCATTCGAATGCTGATCATGAGAGGGATATGATAGAGCCCCAATTGCGACTATCTGGATTTTTATACTCACATACGGTGACGGGGTGCAACGACTGCGTCAGCGTGCTTAAAAGAAGTATACAGAGCTGGGAAGTATAGGCAATGGGATCGTGTTCGTAGCGTAAGCCAATCTGAGTTCTGTTTGCGGTGGAATGCCTGCGAAGCAGAGCAGAGCAGTAGCCACCGAAAGTGGAGCAATGATCAGAAACCGAGAGAGAGAGACGGACGGTAGATGAATCTCCAGGAGGGATTTCTCTTAATAAATTGACCAGTGCTAGTGAGGGCATCCACAACTTGATATAAATTTCTGAGGCCTTGCATACGACTCAGTATGGGTAGGAACCCCTGTCGAGTGTTCAGGAGTTCTGTGTAAACTGAGCGTAATCAGGTACTCAAGCTGAACAAATACCACAGCAGTGGGCACGAGTTGAGCCTCGACTCAGAAAGGATGATGTGTCGCCTTGAAGGCAAGATCTTCTCTTCTGGGTGATACAATGACATGATAATTTTCGGGTTTTGCAGGTGAGGAAAATCTAGACCATAGGAACTAGTAGTCAGATACGATAAAATCTTGAATGCGCTCTAAATATTCTGCTACTTTTTCCATAAGCTTCAATCGATAATCAGGTGTTATGATGCATCTGATGGTTCTGTAGCATCTATCTTCAGTGGTGCTTGCCCCGATTTGGCCAAAATACGTTTGTCCAATCTAGAAACGCCATCATATAGGTCTAAATAACAGTGCTACCGAATGTCGATATCATATCAGTAACGACAAACTTGCGAAAAAAAAAGACCTGATTAGGACATCAGCTGTCGAGGAAATTGTTAAAGGAACATGGTTCCAAGCATTTCGGCGGGATTGTGGAAGAACAGATGTTACATATCGATAATATATACTTGGTAATCTCTTCATCAATGTTGGCTCAAGCAGTGGTCGCTAAATCCATATCGTGTATTGTATTGTTTCCGGCGAGATTGAACTAGAACTTGAAATTTAGCTATCAGCTAGCGCGCTTGCAACAAGGTAGACCCCTCTTGGTTGGCAACCCAAACGCGTTCATACAATTGCTCAGCTGCATAAACGATCTTAGTACTAAATAGTATACGCTGTTCGAAGCGCCAAAAGCCGTCGAAAGTCCAAAAAATTATGTAAATACACGATCGTCACAACTGAAGGTGAATCGGCAAATTTTTAAACCAGCAATAACCCACTACGCACCGCCGCAGGCAAAGGCGTCTTTATGACCTGACCCCACAGCAGAACCGAATCCGGCAATTTGAATTCGACGTTCCTGCCATTCAAATAACACCGACTCATGACGAGTCGCCCATCAGGCATGTTGCGACCAGAAAGCATATCATAGAGCGCTAATCGATTCATACTGTCATCCTGTGGAGAATTGCGGACCGAATCCGATAAAAGTCCAATGTCCTCTAGCTCCAGCTCCTCCAATACAGGTGTCACATTAGCATCTCGACATTGGTTACCCGGCGCATTTCCGTTTTTATTCTTCGCGCCGCCGGGGGAGAGCACAGAAGTCAGATCTGGCATCATTCCGTTGCTCAGTTTGAGGTGCCGTAATCCTCGAAGATAACCTAGCATCATTTTCCAAGCGGCTGGCGAGGACGGAGGTTTGATGACGTGAAGACTCTCGATGTTTTCACAAGGCAAGAAGCGGAATATCTCGTTTCTGAAACGTTCCGAGCCACCACTCCAAGCCTCTGACTGGTCCATTCGAACATTTACCTCGAGGGGGATGTGACAACCCCAACCGCGAAACTCCGGATCCGTATACTCACGTACGGTAACGGAAGCGCCGGGAGTGCGCCTCAGCGTACTGAAAATAAAGCTCGAATGTTCATCAACAACTTTAGTAACCATCGAGCGGATTATTAGATCGGGGAGGGCCTGGTCCTCCAACGTGCGGATTCGTTGTGAAACGAGTGAGCAGAGCAGGGTGTAATTGTCAAGAGGGTCTATGGGCTCGTTGTCATTGCGGCAATTTAATCTGAGTTCTGTCTGCAGCGGAATCTCCACACAACAAAGCAGTGTAACAATCGTCGAAAGTGGGGCAATGATTAAAAATCGAGAGAGGCAGGGCAGTTGGGTCTTTTGAAGGGATTCGCCTGTAATAAACTCGCCAGAGCTATTGAGGGCATCCACGAGATACATATTTCTGAGGCCTTGCATACGACTCAGTATAGGTAGGAACCCCGCCACTCCTTGTCGACAGTGTTCAGGAGTTCGGCGCAAACTGAGCGTCGTCAGGTTACTCAAATTGAACGAGTACCACGGTAGTGCGCATGACTCGAGCCTCAATGTCAGGAGGGATGGTGTATCGCCATGAAAAGGTAAGGGCATCTCCTCAGTGCCACATCCCATGGAGACTTCTAGGTATTGGAGGACAGGAGCGCGCGAGGAAAGTTTGAAAAGTAAACAGTTAGGGTAGGTTAGACCAGAGAGGGAAATGATGATATCTTGGATGCGTTCTACATGCTTCGCCACCTTGTTCACAAATGTCATTCGATATGCAATTTCTGAAATAGACGCGGATCCTGATGATCGAGGCGTAGCATTTATCTTCAGTGGCGATTGTTCCGATCTGGCCAATGACACGTCTGTCCAGTCTGGAGGTGCCGTCATGGAGATGTGAGTCCAAATGGCAGGGGTATCGAACGCGATACCGCGCCAGTGACGACAGACGTGTAAAAAATTGACCCGATGAGGAAGCCATTCGTGGAGGAATTGATCACGAATGCAATGGGAGAAGATGGCCAGAAGTAATTCAGAGGGGAGGCGGAAAATGGGAGACCAGCTATTCCGTTCAGAACGGAGTTCGTATATCGATAACATATGTTTGGTGATCTCTTTATCTATGCGGGCTCGAGCCGCCGTCGCCATATCCATATCGTCCTACAACTGCTGCTAATCAGTGCGCTTGCATCACAGCAACGCACGCTGACTTACCAGTTGAAGGTAGACCTTTGTTGGGAAAAATAGTCTAGTGCAGACTCTGTCGTGGTAACCCAAACACGTCCACAGTGCGACAAATAGCATGTACATAATAAATACTTCCTTTGTGTATCTCCTAGCAATTCCATATCGCAGAAGAAACAGAAATCACATCCCTCATTTCTGCAACATCATGGACCCTCACCACACTTGCCCCCTGTTGAACCGCACACGCCACCGCAGCGGCGGTCGCCCATCCCCTTTCCTGAGCACTCGTCTTTCGTCCCTTGTACGTCCCCTCTACGTCCGAGCGCTCCAACACCGCTCCCAACACGGATTTCTTGGACGCCCCAAGCAAGCATGGATATCCTGCCAGCGCATTCCCTGGCGTATCTGCTGTCATTTTTCCCAGGTCGCGCATCAGTACCAACTGTGCCTCCACTGACTTGCTGAACCCGATCCCTGGGTCGACAAAGACGAGCCACCGACGGACCCCGCCTGGGCCGCGCACGATCGCGTTCACCTTGTATCCGAGCTCTGCTTGGATGGCGGAGATAATCCCGTCAGGATAGGCATCGTAGTTCTTGTTTTTGCTTGCTTCCCCCCGGGAATGCATCAATACCACTGGCACGCCCAAGTTTCTTGCCACACTCCGCATGCGAACAAGGTGTTCTGCAGATGCAGCATCAAGTGGATAGGTCGAACCCGTAAATGCGTATACGTCATTGATGCAGTTAACGCCTGCATGGACGGCCTGTTCGGCAACTTCCCAACGGAAAGTATCGACGGAGAGTAGTGTACTTCGAACCACGGCGTCAGCATGTGCACGGATGGCTTGAATAACGGGAATGACACGCTGGATTTCTTCATCTGTCGAAACGAAGTTAGCACGAGGACGGGTCGAGTAGCCGCCAATGTCGATGATATCGGCACCGGATATAACGGCATTCTCTGTGTAAGCGATAGAGTCGGGAAGGAGGTTACGTTGGGAGCCATCAGAGAAGGAGTCAGGCGTTACGTTGAGTGTAGCCATCAGGTGAGTTTTGTGAGGGCGACCATCCGTTGAAGATACTGTCCAGTATTTTGCTGTTCGGGGTACCCGTATATCTTTAATTTTGACAACCTCAGAGTCATCCAACGGGTATTTCGGAAATGGAACCACTTTGAGCATCGGGGGATCGCTCTCGCTTCGTGTTGACATCAGTTCATGAAGGAGAGTGTGAATGGTCTTGTCGCACGCAGGGTCTACAAAATCCGGGATCATGCTATCCCAGATAGTCTGCTAAGAGTCCGTGTAGTAAATGCCGTGACGCGACTCACTCATTCAAGGAACGGAGCACGAATTCACGTTCACGGATGCGCGGGTGTGGGATGACGAGCTCGCCAATCAGGTTATCCAAGCTTTCCCGGCTCTCCGGAGGGCGAGTATCCACGAGCTGATCGTCGTACGTCAGAATGTCGAGATCGACCGCACGCGGACCGTAGCGAACACCTGGCACTCTGCCAACCACAGTTTCAATTTCCTTGACCAACTGGAGTAATTCCGCGGGAGATAAGTTGGTATCCACCTATCCAAGCACGATAAGCATGGATCCAAGGTATGTCGGGAAAGACGCACCATGCAGGCGCAGTTGGCAAATCGAGGTTGATCAGTTACATACATCGGTGCGGTCTCGTACATGAAACTGGTATCAACGACAGAGAGAGTGGCATTCGTGGGCAGACCTGTGAGAAAGGATGTTGGCGCTTCAAGAAGACGCATTGCGGTCTCGATGTTGGCGAATCTGTCGCCAAGATTTGAACCTAGTGCAAGGGCAACAGAATGAAATGACGAGGACATGGCTTTATTCGCCGCCAGTGTTGGCGGATGCAGTCGAAATAGCAAATTTTATACATGGAATGTAGTCCGGGAATTCGGCCCGGGGTTGCCTACTAGGTAGGGATACATACCGTCATGCATCCATGGACTCTGGGGTATGTAAGGCTTTTTTCCTTCTCTCTCCCATATCCTCCCCGCTATCCTTCTTGACCCACACGCTAGGAAGCTATGTTGTTGGTTGCACTTGTGTCGACACAAGCCATACCTTTCACTGCCATCGACTAGCGATGCACACCCGTCACGCGCTGAGTTGTACGCGTCATTCCCTCCCAGCTTCGTCAGTTTTGGCTGTGGTAGTACTAACTGGAACCACGCAAGCAGACCAACGTCGCAGCCGTTGGCCCGATTCACTCGGGTGTAACCACACGTCGCCGTGTAACTGACACGAAGATAACACGAGATGCAAAGGAGATGCAAGGGGGCCACATAGCCAAGGAGCGCAATGATGGGATGGAACGATAGATACTCCACGGCGCGGGGAACTCGACACGATAACAGGGACGCGTGGACAGATGACGACGGTGACCCACGTCCTTTACTCATAGACGAAGGTGCATGGACCTGCATGCGGTCCTCGCTTAATCTGCTTCGTGTGACGCAGAACGCGCCCGATTTGAATACGAATCAAAACATTGACGCAGATAATCCCTAATAGCATGTTTCCGACGGGCGCTCCGCCAGCAACTTAACCGAAACATATACATCGGGAGTACACGCTACAGCATGCCGCGGCGCCCGCGGGGTACAGGAATTTGAATGTTCTGCTCGCTGTATGATGGATAGTGGAAGGCGAGCCATCCACTCATCGTTGTAAATACATTGAAAGCTTCGGGAGCACGTAATGTCCGATGATCAACATGAAGCAGCAAGTCGGGACACCTGGACGTCTGCTTGTTGGGATCGCATGCAACTCGTTTGCACTGATCCAGTGTTGAGGTGGACAACCACTACGATTGCACCTCCACCGTCATGGTGGTTCAAAGTGTTCATGATTGTGAGAATTTTTATGGCTGTGCGAGATCGGCGGCATTGCTTCGGAGTCGGTCATCGTCCGGCCCCACACAAAATTTCCTTGCTCACTACAAATAATTACGTTTCATCAATGGATCCCCACCGTAATTCCATGTTCGCATGTGGGTGCGCCGAACCGGCATCTCCACGCATTCGACGCATGTTGGTTGACGTCGTCGCGGTTTGCTTTGCTCAACAGGAAAAGACGATGCCCTCAATATGGGCAACTTTTGTTGTCAGTTTCATCATAACAGAGATTGTAATCAAAAGCAGACGGAAATACTCGATGTAATCAAAGATCAAACTTTTCCGTGTGACGAGGAAACCACGGTTACATATCTAACTATCTTGAACATGTCTGACCCTCCCTTGACCTTGCTGCTTAGATCGGACACAGCAATTAACGACGTTCTGGCACGACGAACTTGCCGTGTTCGGGGTTTTCCCTCATGTTGGTAAATTTCAGAGCCGTGTTGATTATTGCGAGTAAAATTTTTTAACGTCCAGGTTCGCGGGTTTTTGCCTCATGAACCGACGCATGCGGCCATGACAATTCCGCCAGTCCGGTCCCAATGTTTTGAGCGTCGGAAGCACAGGTTAACGAAGATCAAACATTACGGACGCGTTACGCCTATGGTGCCACCGAGCACGAGTACATGGCAGTGCTGACATCTTGAGTAGGTCCGGAACCAGGAAATAGATCTATTCAAGTCCCAGGTCGCCACATTTGCCGCTCTGGTCTAACAAACTTCCTGTGACCGTGACCTGAGTATCAGAGACTAAGGCTAGGACTGGTCTACCGTTTTCGGCTAGTACGGGTGCTTGATAAGGGTCGTTCAACGTGTAACTGGTTAGCGCCCACCGCTCTCCTCCACAATCCATGCTGTGACATGCGTGTTGGGCGCGAGCATCGAGAGTCTCCCGGAGATGTACTGCAGACTCACTGCGCGTGTATGCAGTGAACTGATTCCACCGTTCTGTGAGTCGCGCTGAAAACCCGTTTGTATAATATGGCCGATATTCTATTATCCCCATACGCCCTCCTCACGATGAAGAATTACCTCCTTGATTCCAAGTTCGCTCTGAATGCTCTTCAATTCATCGGTCTCATTGGAAGTGCAGAAGTCATATCCGTCCTGGCTATGATTCCACTTTACCGTGGCCGACGCTGGCTGGGTTGGTACAACTCCCCAGGCAGTCTCGATATCGCTCGCCATCTCGTCGATTTTGCAGGCTCCTTCGTGACGCGTCCATATCAAACCCAGTCTCCGACCACTGTACTTGGCCTTGATAACAAGGCAGGACCAACATTCATAGCCGCCTTCTCGGAGGGTGAGATACGGTCCGGTCATTTGGGATATCTGGCTGTCGAGCGATCAAAAGAGATAGCCAACGGGCCCGCGGAAACGCTAATCAATGGAAGGGATCTCGCGCCCACATCCGTCATCCTTCTCGATCTAGGAAAAGTCGATCTCGACAGTCCCTTTCCGTCGTTACATATTTCCCACACCCTGGTCGCCCTCATTCCAATAATTACCAGTCTCGCCACGTGCGTTATGTGTGCTCTGATATCTGACTGGTTTATGTTCTCCGTCATCCTCGTTGGGATTTTCACCAATGGTTTCACCAGCATAGTTATCGGATCTGGAAGGTTAACTTTGGTGTCCTCTAGACTGTCTGCGCCGGGAACCCCGGGTCATGGGGTACTCATTTCTGGGGACACCGTAGTCGTCGTTAGAGGGGAAGAGATGGGAGTCAGCGCAATAACTATGGGAACTTTCAAGTTGGACGGCGGCAGTTATTGGCGCAAATTCATTCACCCCTGTGCCCTTCTTTACCTCGCCGATTGCCTGGCTCAAATTGTTCTCATTCCGCAAGGAACGCTCTTTGGACAAATCATGTTCATTACCTCTCTTTGCGTATCATGGATTTACAGCTACATCCTTGCTTCGTTCAAGAAGGAGAGGCTTCAAGCAGAGCTGCTATTTTCCGCACTAGGACGGCCTACCGCGCGCAAGTTCACCGGCAGGTCCAGCACGTGGAGGGCAGTTTTTGTCTGTCTTCTCCTTTTTCATGACGTGCGCCACCTGGCTTCCACCGAAGGATACGAACGCATTCTGGAAGCATTCTTTCTGGACGCTACCCCAGTCTGGAGGGCCTGGAAGAAGAGGGTCGTCCGACAATTGCTAGACGTGAACGATCGGTCACTGTCGCACCTGCAGGCGTATGGAGGTGATAAACAGCTCTTATCTGAGCCACTCTTGCGGGACCTTCTCGGGGAGGCTGCAGAGGCATTTCGATGCTATTTTGACGTTTGCGTCGATTCCCCTTCTTAACTCTTCCTTACTAGATACAACCTTGACTACTATTTATTTACGAGTACAAACGCTGTCGAAGCTAGTTGTAAGTCCTCCTTAGATTAAGACTTTTAATATCACTATCTGTGCCTTACCGGTTCGAACTCGGACACGTGTTTTTTATGGCGACCAGGACATTGCGACGTATAGATCAAAAGATAAGAACACAAGCGTCATAAATTACGTATCTAGGCCTGATTGTGACGATATTGATGTTGAATCTCGCTGGAGAGGCCAAGTTATAATTCATCCCGTTAAGTTACATTCACTATTTCCAAGTTGGTCAAATATATCCTATCCTCCAATGTTTCCTCCATATCATCCGATCTAACGTCTGACTCGGAGTTATCCGACCACCAATGATAACCCATCTCATGAATGAGCGTACCCTTCCATGTCCAAATCCCGTCGGGCGAACCAATTGGATCTGCATCCAATCATTCTAAGTCGACCTTTGGCATTTTTGCGGGTAGATAGTGTATCAAAGAGAGCACGCTGGGCGATTGCACCGTATTCCATACTTTCCACTGTTTTCACATTCTCCTTGTCGCGATATCTATCGTCCTCATCGTCATCGGAGTATGTTTCTTCGCTTCCCTTCTCATCGCCACTTTCATCACATCCTTCCGGCTCGAATCCCATGTCTTCAAGCTCTAGTTCCTCCGGTAGTGGCACTATGATGTTGTATCGGTATTCCAGACCACCCGAAGATTTTCCACCTTGGCTCCCCGCATCGTCACAAAAAGGCTGAGAAAGGACAGAGGCCAAGTCCGGCATGCAACTACAGCTAAGTTTGAGGTACCGTAGTTCATGAAGATGGCCTATTATCTCTCTCCGAAAGGCTGCTGATAATGGAGGATAACCGACATGAAGATCCTGGAGACTTCCCAGTGGAAGAAGGATTTGAGGCGGTCATCATCTACTGGAGCCAATAACCTATCGACGATGATCCCGAGAGAGCAATCGGAACCCCATAACGTGGGGTTAAACGTGAAATCGGAGTTATCACAACCGTGTTCCAGTGTGCTAAAATCGATTCTCTGTTCCCGACTGGCATTTTCACATAAACTCATGAACACTGAGCTGATAATTGAATGGCTTCCTAACATGTCAAATCTTCGTGAACAGGGTTGAGCGCAGTCATCAGAAGATGAATTGCAAATCGTAATTGCATTTTATCTTGAGTTCAGTCTTCGACGGCGTGTCCAAATATGTTAGTACTTCAACAACTGTAAAAACCGGGGCAACGACCAGAAGGCGTGATAGATTGGGCAAAGTGATCTTTCGTTGACCATCACCGAAATAGTCAAGGGAGCCAACAAGAGCTCGATCGAGATACAGGTTGACGAGATCTTGCATGCGACACAACACAGGTAGGAATTTCGCTACGTCCTGTCGACAATGTAGGGGAACTTCTCATAAACAAAGGGTTGTCAAGCTATTTGACTGGAATGAATCCCATGGAACTGAAAACCCCGAGACCTCCAATGTCTGAGGGAATGGCGTGTCTCCACTGAAGGGAAAGAATTCTACCCCTCTGAATTGGGTGTCCAGATTTCCGGGTGTCGTGGGCGGGGAGCGGGAATTCCGGAAAATAAGCTCCAGACAGTGTTCCTCGAGCCGAGAGATAAGAGAGAACGATTGAATGTGCTCTGAATGCTTTAGTACATCCTCCAAAATCCTCAAACCATCTCTGAGGATGAGCTTTGCCTTTATGTTCAAATATTCTGTCTTCGATCTAGATAAAAAGGCGCTTGTCCAACAGGGTACCATGTAGAAAATCATGTAGGATCAGGGTGTCGGCCAATAACGGCATACATGCGAAACATTGACCCAGCTGGGCGTCGGTGGCTTGTCGAAGAATGAATTGAAGTAGTCGAGAGCGCAATGGATGAATATAATGAGTATTTCGGGAGGAAGGCCGAAAGTGGGAGTGGTGGGTGTCATCGCATTGCATCAAATCTTGTATCCTTTCCTCGATGCGAGCGATGGTTTCGATCGTCTCATTGGCGGCGGCTGTGAATTGACGTCATTACATTTACTGTAGCATCGCAAGCACTCGGCCTACTGCAATCCAATGTAGTTTACTGTTACATAAGACATGCGTAGCGTGGCGGTAGAGATCACAACTGAAACAGAAGCAAGTACAAGCTCTCGCAGCATAAATTAACTCTCCGGCTTCACATCACCTCACGTGCGACGAATCAAGGCCAAGTGGGAGCATCGTGTGGTCGCTCAGGGCAGATCGATTCCAGGACGACGTGCGCAACTGCATTCCGAGTCAGCAACGCTCTACAACCAGGAATTGACGACTGACGTGATCAATAGCCTCGGGCGTGGACAAAATATTCATATGGTCCGGGATGTACCCACCGTTCTGATCAAGCCGACATCAGTGAATCACTCGGATCAACGCCAACAAGACGCACTAGCACCAACTCGTCTAGATTTCGGAACGCGTGACGCATGTCGAGAGGCAGCTGTGTCGGCAGAATCAGCACGTGGACCGTCGGTGAGAATGGCTTCGAGGCCGCGACGAGCGGCGCCATCGCCTGATCCAACATGGTATTCAGCAAGGCGCCTAGATGAGCATTTGCGACGACAACCATACCATCGCCGAATTAACCGCGAGCATGATATCAGATCGTTTCGCTCGGGCATCCTTGCCGACCAGAACAAAAAACTCCCAGAAGCAGTCGATAATGTACACCGACTCTTGCTGTACTGTCTCGGCGACCATGGTCGCAACTGGCCGAATCTAGCGAGGGTCAGGGCTCGTTCGAAGGCTGTGATACGTAACACTCACTGGAGCCTCTGAATTGGCGACATCCACAAGCCAACAGCGCGGTTCGGGTGGGACCGTGCTGCTCTTCCACTTCCAATAGTCCGCCTTGGCATACGAGTCAGCGTCACCCACGACCACCCAAAACATTTCGTCGTCCCCATCGTTCTCGCCCTCCATGAGCTCTTTCACCAATGTCCCCTTGGCAGCTATACCCTGTGCATATTGGAGCGACGCGGTCCGTTCTGCTGCCAACGAGCCGCAACCGTGCCATACATAAATATTATCCAAGATGGTGATACAATAGCTATACCCCGAACACAGGTTTCTGATGTGCTATGAGCGGATGACATCAGCGGTGTCACGGTGACCTGGAGAGGACGAACTAGATCTATCTCATCAATCAAGATGTGACCATCACTTGCTCTTACGACATGCATCGCTGTATTTTCGGACGACCAATGAGCCCTGGTGCCCTGAAAAGACTAGTTAGGTGCATGGTTCTCCTCAAGCTATACACTTCCTTACCTGGCGGATCGCAAGTTGCCCTCCAAGAACGTAAACGAGTTCTGCTGGCTCGCGTTGCTGATCCACCGCATCCTACACGTAAACCTCACATCAATCCGTGCGGTCACTCGATAAGAAACACGAACCGCCGATGTCCCATACCGTCGCGCTATCTCGCCCACCTTTTTCTCCTCCTTTTCTCCCAAGTGACACTTGCGCCCCTTCCAGCACCACACCTTGGTCGCGACGAGTCCGGTCTCGCGCGACTTGGCGCGATACACGATCACGAGCACCTCAGCATCGTAAAAGATGTTGGTGTCACGTTGGACTGGCATGGCGCTCGTATGCACGACCGACATGACTTCGACCGAAATAATGCGCATGTCCGGGTTGGGCTCAAACGCAGGCGGTCGTTCGACCTGGAGCAGTGCCGCCACGTTCACCCTGGGCAGCGGTTCGTCGACATGATCTGTCAGTATGACTTCGGACCGTTGCACCCAACAGGAAAGCCAATCCTCACCAATGTGCACTTTCGAGGACACTGCCTCGACGCGCAAACTATTCGTCGGACTCGAGCTCACGACGTTTTCGTTCAGTACTTCCCGCCCTGCATTCCGCGAGAACGTGCTCGCCGGAGTGACCGCTGGCGTCCGCTCCTCCGCCAACGGCGGCATTGCGATCGCTGAATACCGCTCATAACTCGACTTGCGTTTCTCCCCCGCCAAACCACCCGCACTACTTGGGAGCTGGCGGATAGGAATGGACGCGGGGGTGGTGGGGACAGCACCAGAGCCAGAGGCAGCCGTCGTCTCCTTGTCCTGCTGTGCCGCCTCGCTCAAGGCCTGCGCCACGTCCATGACCAGCGCCCTATTCCCAGTGCTTGGAATGCGCGAATGGCGCGTCGGCGATGGCGCTTTCGTGCGCTCCCCTCTCTCTGTCCTCTCCGTCGATACCGGCTTTTCGTCCCTGTCGATCGCAGTAGCATTGGCGAGACCGGGAAGGGCGCGACACCCGACCATACCAGCACCCGTTGGCCTAGCACCCGTGCTGGGTCTGCTCGTCGTAGACGAGGTGGACTTGACCCCGATCAACGTCGGCTCGGTCCAACGGTCTGTGGTCCTCCCGGTACCTGGATTCATCTTGACAGGGGGTTCCGCGCCAGACTGGGACCCCGGACCAAAAGAGGCAAGCACATTTGACGTGTCTGCTGGACTCGGAACGGGACCTGTAAAAGGCGAGACGATCGGATTGGGCGGCTGAGTCGCCACTTCGGCGCGTGTCGCCGGCGGAGCAATGACCTCTTGTTTCGCTTCTTCGAACCTCGCTCTACGCGGTTTCTTGGCCCTATCCTTTGTAGGCTATACAAACAATCGACGAGCAAAGAAAACATGCGATTAAACAGAGCATTACACCATTAATCGACGTGAGTATGCATCAAGTGTAAACCAACCGAAAAAAAAAAAAAGATAAAGCAAGGCTCCATCAACCATCGATTCAACTCAGTGTTACCAAAGAGGACGCACATGACTCAGTGGTTTTCCAGGTGACGAAGGCAATGATGAGGTGGACACCCTCGGCGTCTTCGCCCCGCCCGGAAGCCCGGCCCCTTGATTCACACCACTTGTGCCTGTCCCCCCTGCCCCTCCCCCTCCTTCCGCAGCTTTGACGCCCAGTTCGTCGACGTCGGGTATAACAGGGTCGTCGCCAGTCTTGGTAGGCTTTATGTAAGATATCATTGTCGTCGAAGATCCGAGTCGCTCTACCGCATCTTGGACGGGCACCTCATCCGATTTCTTCAGCGGCGTCTTGGATATCGAGGGAAGGGACGCTGCGCTTCGTACAGACCGTCCCGTATCGTGTGTCTTGATCGCCAGGACGTCCTGTCCCTGCCCTGCTCTTGCGCTCGCATGCGCCGTGTGCGATCTCGTTGGGGTGGCGTTCTTGGCGACTGGAAGGGGAGGAGACGGAGTGCCGCCGCCGTTGGCACTCATCACGGGATTCCATCGATCAAGCACGGAAGCCCGTCTCGCGCCCTTTTCCCGCACCTCACTTCCACCTGCACTAGGTGCGGGGGATGTAGGAGGGAACACATGCTTCACGGCGGACGGGCTTCCATGAGGGTCAGTACTGATTCTATCGCTTGCTTGGACAATGCTCTGGACAAATCCGCGTCCCTGCAACCTGCTAATACTTGGTGTGGGGTCCTTTGCAGGAGAGGTAGGCGGACGTAAAAAGGCAGGAGCCACACCACGCTGAGGCTGCGGGGCGTAGGTGCCGCGAACGGGAGACGGGGGTCCAGGAGATTTCGGGGGTCCAGCCGATGTCGACGGCAATTGAGGAGATGGCTGATGCCGGGGCGTCTGCCATGGAGCCGCCCCGGGAAAGCTCGTGCGAGTGGGAGTCTTAGCCCGCGTGGCATCTGCACCAGGTGTTTTGGCGCGCAATCCTTCGAGGGTCCGTGTAGTAAAATCAGAGGATGGTGTCTTTGGTCGAGAGTCAGTAGCGGGTATCTTGGGACGCGTTTCCGAAGCGATGGGAGTCTTTGGGCGAGACTCCGTAACTGGACTTTTGGCCGGGGAAACGACCCTTCCTCCAAGATTCTGGGGAGGCGGGTACAAAGGAGTAGGAGAAACTTTAAGATCTAGGCTTCCATGAGGCGTACTCTGACGACGCTCACGGACTCCGAGAGAGGGCACTTTAGGCGATGAAGATTGACTAGAAGCTTGCTCCTCGATCTTCTCGACATACCTGCGAGCGACGTTCGATGTGCTCAACGTGCGTGCCCGAACGGGATCTGATGAGAGCAGGGGGGTAGGCGATGTAGGACTGGAGGGAGGGGGTTGTAACACAGAAGTCGGCACAGAATGAAAAGAGGGAACAGCACCAGTCTCCCGCGCAACCATGCCAGGCATTGCAATACCGCCACGGCCGAATATGGGGTGCACCGGACCATGGTCCACACGCCCATCATATGCAAGGCCAGTGTCTTGCTGCGGTTCCTGCTTCCTGAGTCGGGGACCAGATGCGCTCCCTCCCATGAATGCCGCAAGAGATACCGGCATCGATTTTGCTCCCGTCGACGTCGACTTGATTGCCGCGTTGGGCGCACCAGTCGATGCCGACGACCTCAAATCGGACTCTACGGTGCGCGGCTGACTATCCTGGGTTTTAGCTGTAGTGCGAACTGTTCAGACGTGTACGTCTCGGTGGCCAGGTCACCTACACAAATCGATCCCGTGCATACCCACGCCGAAATCGCCACTCTGGCCAGTTCTGCTCCTCCTCATTCTTGCTAGTCTAGCTCGCACGATCTCTTCTTCTAGACGTCGCTGCTCGGCCTCGTCATCGGCGTCGACCTGGCGTTGCATAGCTTTTATTCTGGTGGCCCACTCCGCGAGGCCAGTGTCGGTTGGAGTCGAGCTTGAGAAGGGTGGAGCTGGGGGGAGATCTAAACGAGCGGTACGCGGCGTGGGCGTCGCCGACATCGTTGGGTACCTCTCAGCTAATTGCTGAAGGTAGATAGATTGGGGTAGAGAAAAACGAGCACCTCAGACCATGCTGATGTAATAGGGCCAACATTATAGTGTGATTGCAAGACAACAAAATAGTCCATTAGTATCATCTAAAGTCCACATGTAATACGTGTGTCCATGGTGCGACTGGTCCATGACATTTTACTTTCATCACTACGCACAACCTTTAAAGGTTCACCCAGACGTCTCAAGCAAAGATGGCGAAAGCAGAAAAAACCGCAATCAACATAGCAGCACCAACGTTGAAGCTGCTGACGGAAAGAACAGCTGCTCCAGAGCTCGATGTCGAGGTGGCTGTAGTCTCCTCGATTCCAGATGGCATCTGACCATCTGACCAAAACCATTAGCTATCACCATACGAGATTGTGACGAAGAGACGAACTGGTAAAAGAAGAACCACACTCGGACTGAAGAGCAGATTGTTCGCTCGATAAGAGCGAGGAATAATTCTGAGAAATTATGGTGTATGCAGCCTTGGTGCAGTTGGAGCAAGTTACGTTCTGGGGAATGTTGATTTGCGCTCCAGACAGAGCTTGCGTGATCAAATTAATGATGTTGCTGACAGAAAGGGTGGTAGTCGCCGACTGTATGCTAGTGAGCAATTCCGTTACACAGAGCTCGTTTGCTGAAGTGCTGTGCCACGATGAGTCGATAGGGAGCGGGGCGCTGAAAGAATGGCTCACTCTTTCAAGCATGCAACTTGTCGCGCAGTAGGGTAAACTTGTTGAACTGCCGTCACGACTGCACTAGTGTCGTTGGTGCCCAAACCGAGGCTGGCAAGATCACTGGCGCAGCCAGTAGTGATGTTGGTAACCACAGTTTGAAGGGTAGCGTTGGTGCATGGACCCTGGCTACACATTCCGCCCAGCCAAGTGTTGATGCTTGGGATGACAGACGTGGTGGAAGAATTTGAAATCGCAAGGGGCGCAAGGAGAGAAAGGTCAAGGCAAGTGGCCTCGGAAGAGGCTGCCACTGCAAGAAGTGCTGCAGAGCATTGGCTCGAGAGCCTGTAACTATAGATCAGCGACAGGGAGACCAGGCGCTGTGTGAAACCTACGATTGAGCAGCGGCGAGACCAGCGCCGGCGATGAGAAGAACGGGAGTGAACAACATGGCAAAGATAAACGTTAAAAGGGCTATTAAAGCGTTAGAAGGAGAAAAGTAAGAATGAGGGAACTGCGCAATTCAGTCCCATTTATAATCTGTCAATGATGCGGCGTGACCACCGCATTTGTCATTGTCGTCCACTCTCACGGACAGTTACCAGTTGACCGACAATGGCGGTGAGCCAGGCGGAGTTGGATTGTTTTCTGTGCCACTGCCTGTGTACCTCATTGTTGTTCACGTCATGTGTTGATCCGAGCTCCAAGTGCGAAAACAAGATCACAAATAGAATGTTGCCAAGTAGAACAACAAGACCCTGAGCACTGGCAACCACATAGTATCCTCGTGTACATGACGAGCAATTCGATATTCTAACAGATACTTGGGGACAGGGATGCTTAAGCCAGGTCCGGTAATGCGTGCCGGACAATCTCTCTGACCTCAGTTTGCGATTTTCAGCTTGTCCGGTTCGGAGCCTTTTCATTAAGATCGGCACCACTCATTCGTCTATTGTCCTTAAGGTCCCTACTTAAAGTCAATGGATCCTGTCGCCATCCCCAAATTTTCTGTCTCTGCCAGCTAGAAGTCGGGCTCCTCCGTTCGTTCCCTTTCCTTCCTTCAAAATGACGCTCTCTTTTCCTAGTTTCCTGTTCTTGATATGCTTCAACACTGTGCTCGCAATGCCACTTCCGCGAAGTTGCAATGCCAACCCTCAGACCACTCCTTCGATCTCGAGTTCAAGTACTTCATTCAGTGCCACCCAAACACCAACCATGACCAACTCGGCTGCAGCTGCTTCTTCTACGACTAACCCGTCGAACGCCACATCTAGTAGCACTGGTGCTCTCACTACTTCATCAAGCTGTTTTCCGGCTTTGGATTTCCAGATGCCTTCGGACGTACCCAGTTCGCTTGACAATTGGTGGTGTCCGATGGACACCGAGTACGCATTCATGGGTTTTAGTTATGAAGTCACCGCATGTTGGTCCTCGTCTTCTCGCTTTACGTTGTGAAATTGACTCGGCTTCAGGCCAGAGTCCGAGCCAGCTCAATTCAGAACTTGCTGACATTAGAAATAACTTCAATGGTCGCTATGTTCGCCTTTACGGTGCGTGCGACAATCCCGGATTCTAGTGCGTGTACTTCCATTGTATCGCATCTTTTTTTTTTCTAACTGGAACGCCCAGCGATGATATCGTGGATGCCGCATGGAACAACGGCCTTGGAGTTCATGCACTAATATGGGTGTGTGACGTGTTTCATTATCTATTTCCTCTCTCACATCTTGCAGTTTGGCTTTGACGGTGGTAACGAGTGGGAGACCCGTCGCGACTCGCTCATAAGCACGCTCACCACCAACTCCAAAGCTAAATTTGTCACGCGTGGGGTGCAATTCGGTTCCGAACCCTTGTTCGACAACGTTCTTCCCCACTCCGAGCTCGCTTCACAGGTCAAATCAGCCAAAGCTCAGCTCGCGGACGTACAGATTCCTGTCACAGTTTCGGAACTCGCGTACGGTTATCAGGAACGCGGTGGTGCTCAAGACGTTCTCGACGCGATAGATTACATCAACATTCACATGCTCCCATTCTTCTCAACACTTGCGACTACGGGAGCGTCTGCATGGCCACTCGTGGAGACTGATATGAACTGGTTTATTCAGCGTGGCGGAGGAAAGAAGATGTACTTTGACGAGGTGGGTTTTTCACGGATATATGCACCACTTCATTTCCTGATGGTTCGTGTAGAATGGCTGGCCCTCCATCACATCACCGGGTGTTCAAGCCAACAGTGGGGCCGCAGTCGCCAGCGTTACCAGCGAACAAGTACGTTTCATGTCTAGCCTGCATACCTACTCGAACTTAACGTATGATCGTAGCAATACTACCGGCTGCTTGATAGCCACTGCACAGATCTAAAAAATGCCCCCGGTGGGGGTATTGGTTGGTTTGCACACATCTACTCGGACGATCAAGAGCCTGGATATGGTATTTACGACGATAATGGCGCTAAGAAGTTTAATTTCCAGCCTCAAACCTCTTGCTAGGCGAGCATCGGTCCTGCGTTAAGATCGTTTTGGTTTTTGGGATGTTCCAGGAGAAGATCCCTCTCTTTTTATGGTTTCATTGGGTTCACTCAACGGCTTTTGATCATTCTGTATCTATAAGTTTGGCATCTATTCAATGTATACCATTACACCCACAGCAACATAGGAGCGTTCGCGAACGTCCCACAAACATCCAGTGTGCAATGCCACCAACCGTGCCTTTGACGCATCGTACAATTTTCTGGAGTAATAACGTCCGCTATTAGAGGATTGAATGTATTGCAGATCTCTAGGGCTTAATCCCACACAAACGCACTCTCTTCAACATATTGTACACACCATAAGAATGGTTTGGAGCATGTAGCAATGATGTCCATGGAAAATCTGATATATATTTATTTCACAAATTTCCGTCAAATGTTGGTCACCCCCAGGCGTCGCCAGGGCGTGTAATTGTATTTTGCAGTCACACAGATGGTAATCCTTACATTTTTGATTCCCGTGTGCTACAGTATCTAGACTTGTGTGGAATGTGTCAATCCCCGTTGTGTTAGGCCCTAGCTCACATGTTCAGAAAGGCCAATTCCCAGACATTTTGAAGGTGGATGTAAGAATGTTACGGTGCTCTGCGGATTCTATGGCGTGTGAACGTTGAACGTTTAAATAATTCCCTCAACCAACAGATGACGAAAATCGTTGCTAGCACTCCCAATGACGTCATCCCGACATCCGCTCGCTTTTGACCTTCGGTGGACTCATACGTGAAGCTCATGTCTGACAAGCCCCCCCGAGCCATCCCGCATTCAGAGGCGGCCGATCATTTATTCGAAAGGCTCTTTGCTATTGCCAATGCTACCGGCGACGTTACTGTGAGGGATGTTCATAAGTTGAAGCGTCAATTTCTTTCAGGAGTTGAAGAAGAGTCGTCCAAACGCACGGCCGCAAAGGAGTTTTCCCTCGATGAGACAGTTCAGAACTTCGGCTTAATATACAGCCACAGACTGGGGGATGCCGAAGTGCACCTGTGGAGGATTGATACCTTGCCAAACTTCAAGGCTCCCGAGCCATCAGCATGCCTTGGTAAAGTTTCTCCCTGATCTTATTGAATCATGCAATGACAGAGAGCCTTATTAGTATCGCTCTTAGACAACTATACTGCAATCTACGATCGATCGACTAAGGCAGCGTGTAGAGTTGCTGTGGATTTCCTCCTGTGCGAGTGTATAGCGGCAATGGTGAGTTGGTCGCACTTCTGGTGGCGATTCTGCTTGAACATAAAAAAAATTAGCGAAGGTCAATTCGGTCGACCAAGGATGGCCGACGTACGCCAGCACCTTGGGATAGCATCGAAGTACACTGCGAAGTTTCATTCACCCACACAATTAACTCTGTGCCGAGGGTCCCCAAGACCATTGTTAGAGGTCGCGTTGATCATGGTATCGGAATTACTATCCGATCTGAAAAAGTCTTCAATCGGCTCTTTTACTCGCTCTTGCTCTGCGTCGAGGCCAAATCCGAAAACAAGGTTGACAGCGCTTTTGTCCAACTCGTCGTGTATCTCGCATGTCTCCGCCAATCCCGCATCAACCGAGGACGAAGCGATACCTCTGTCTATGGAGTTGCAACAGATGGTCTCTCTTACATCTTCGCAACTATTACACATGAAGGCATTCTTAAAAAGACCGGGCAACTTAATGTCGTGGAAGGGCATTTGCCAACCGTGTTAGGATACTTCGAGCACATCTTGGAGACAGCGCTAACTATGTCCCCAAATGTGATACCAGAGAAGGATGAGTTGGAGAAAGGTGACGAGTTGGAGGCCGATGGTGATGATCCGATCAATCTGGACGATTCTCCCAATGATGATGATATGGTTGATTCGGATGACTCTTTCTAATAGGTTTGTTGTCACTCAAGGATCCTTATTGTCTTGTAATCGCTTTTGGTCATGTGATACAACCCAAATGTAGTTGATAGAATAACGAGTTTAAAAGTATGTAGACACTAGTTGAAGTGGCTCTGACAAGTACTACATTTCTCACAGAACTTATTAAGTAACATACGGCAAGGACATGTGGATATGGAACAAGGTCAATCAATGACGAGAGATTACCCACAATATAATACATTAGGCCAACTATATGCGTGATCTAGCGAGTGATTATATCTAGAAATACCATCCTTAGCCATACCATTTGTCGCCGATCTTAGTCCTTGCGGGTGGACGCTGTGGTATTTGAGACTCTGTGATGTCCCAGACTTCGATGGCGCGCTAGGAATGATTTGGGTTCAACTAGGAGTTACAAAAGAAGCTCAAGAACCCTGCCTTCCACGTAGCCATATCGAATTCCACGACAATCTGTCGAGCGTGGACGCCTGCTGCTCTTTCATCCATATTCGGCTGCTCACAACGCACTGGCATGTAATCAAATCACAGTAAAGCGAGACAAGGATTTCTGACGTACTGATAATAGGTTCGCCTTCTTCATTGATCTCAAACGCACATTCGCCGTCGCGAATGACAAAAGAGAGATAAAAGAGATTTTCCACGGACTGGGCAAAGTCGTTTGGGTTGACGATGAATTTAAACAGGTTAATAGGGCCCGTGGTTTCGAGGATATCTTTAATCTAGATTTGTTATTAGCGATGGACTGGATATGTGATGTTCGACGTGCTTTGAGAACGTTCTTGGTCGTTTCGTTGTCGGACCGTTTGATATCCTCTTCTCTGATTTCCTGGGGTCGGCGTTCTTCTTCCTGAACCTTCTCTTGTTTCTGTCGTTTTATATTGTCGCGTTTCTTCTGTTCGAGGGCAAGGGGGCCCAACCTAGAAGTTGATCAGCAACGCCAACAAGCTAAAGAGTAAAGAGAGTACATGAATCCAGTGACGGGAACTCTTCTGCTCTTTGCCAGTGCTTTTCGACCAATCTTGTCCCAGTCAAGCGCACCCTCTTCCACCGCTTCTATCTCGTCCCCATCTTCGTCCTCGAAGCGTTGCCTACCACCCATGTAGCCGATGAGTTTGGACACAAAGTCATCCATGTCGAATGCGGCCGAGCCGAGTTTCATCGCACGCGCCTTTTGGGCACCAATACTCGACACATTGCGCAGTACCGACGAGTCGAGCGTGGCTTCGGTCGGATTTTTGACTGACCACGTATCTGAGACGTTACTCCTTGAGCCGACGTAAACGCGCACCTTTGGAAAACAGCTCGTCCGCCTGTGCGATCTGACCGGCTAGATCTGCCGCGTCGTGGTCCTGCGGTCGCAGGTTGTCTGGGGGGCGGCATCAGCTCTGGTGTAGTACGGACGCGCCGTGACACACCTCCGGTCCTTTTCTCGAGAAGACGGTACTGCTTTCGAATGTCGCGCTTTTCCGCCGCATCTTGGTCGGGGTCGTACGCAGGGTCCACGAAGTCGGCCATCGTCGCTGCTCAAGGCGCAAAGTCGCGTGTCACGTGATATAATGCACGCGTCGCGTTCGGAGTCGAAACGAAAAAAAAAAGAAAGACGACGACGGCGGCACGTATTTCGTTTGTTCACTTCCACCAGTCGCTGCAGCCATGTCCGCGCATGCGATAGATGTGAGTACAACACCGCGCGCCCATCGATGTCGCACTCACAAGCTCCTCTGCAGTACAGCAGAAGCACACGTGCAGTGTGCAAGGGGCCAGCGCCGTGCGCCGGCTCTTCCATACCCGCAGGCAGCCTGCGGTATGGCCAAATCGTCAAAACGGAATACGGTGAAACAGTCTCGTGGCGTCATTGGTGGGTCGTGTTTCGGCAGAGGGCCTGTGTGAAAGAGAAGCTGATAGGGCCCTCGGCGATACAGGGGTTGCGTCACACCTGACATTTTGCGTACGCTTGCCGTTACTGACTTGAGTGCTGTCGCTGGGTTCAATACGATCAAGTACGTTGTCTGTTTTTCCACCCGTATAGGATGGTGGTGAATGTTATATAGGTATGAGGACCAGCAAAAAGTTAGGCGTGCTCTTGCCGCTCTGCAGGTGGATCCGGCGGACGTTCCTGCGACTGCCAAAGTCGCTGCACCTCCTGTAATGGTAGCTGGGATGTCTACGCCGGTTCAGTTTTCCGATGCACTAGCGGGACAGAAACGAAAATACCAATCAGATGTCGCTGGCCCATCTAAGGTGGTTATACGAGGACTACGGAATTCACCTACCGATGAAGACGAGGAGGTTTTGTACAATGAGGTGGAACAAGCTGATGAACTCTATTGTGTGACACAGTCTAGTATAGTAGGCGTGCAATACTACAAGGGTATGTATTCGAAGCATTTAGCCAGGTTATGAGGAGCTTACCCGATTTACAGGCCTTGTTGGGCCAGGAGAGCAAGTCACACTGGTTAGGGAGCCAAACAATCCGTATGATAGGTGAGGTTTAGAATGAAGTTCTTCGCATCACTCTGCTAATGATCAAATAAAATAAAGAAATGCAATTCAAGTCAAGAACATTGCCGGGGCCCAAGTGGGGCACATGCCGAGAAACGTTGCTTCCAAACTTGCCCCACTTCTCGATCAACGATTGATCACGGTTGAAGGCGTTATGCACCAGGGAAATTGTAAAGCTCGTTCCTGAATGTACCGAGAACGCAAACTGATCTTTTTTCCTAGTGAGCGGCTTCAGTTATTCGTTGTCAATGTAAGCATCATTCAGTTCAGTTGATTTTGTGATCATTCTTATAAATGCTAGGTCGCTGAACATCTACGGACCTTCTGACATGCGAGACGTAATCGAGCCCATGCTCTCTTGGACTGGACATAAACCGTCTCGAAAACGCGGAAGGGCTGGTGTTGCAGGGCCGTCGTCTGCGATTGCCCAAGCTGCTGCTGCTGCTGTTGGAGGAATTTCCTCCTCCATGTCCAGTGTCGCGCTTGCAGCAGCGATGTCGATGCCTGGCCCTAGCCAAGGTTATGGGATGATGAACGAGACGCAGCAAGAAGCGCTTCGAAAGCAGAACGAGGCATTCATGAAAGCTGCGGAGCTGAGTCAGATGCTACACGGCCTTGAAAGAGTAGATGATGAAGGCCGGCGTGCTTCGCTGCTCGATACGCTGTTGCCGGCCACCGATATCCTGAATTTGCCTGTCTATCCTAACCCACCGGGCGTTGCAAACGGGGAGTTGATGGTGGACCTGTTGAAGCATCAGGCAGGGTGTTCATTCTATAGTCGTGATTGAGGCTGACAGGTAGTTGTAGAGTCAAGCACTTCAGTGGTGCATTGATCACGAGTATCTCAAGTTGCCCACCAAGGAGTCGGACAAGCCTGTTCAGTTCTGGCAATATAGGAAGGCCGGCGACAAGGTATGATATTGTGGTCGTTTGTGGTCGTCCAAGAGGTATTAATCTTACACTTTTTTCCCCCAGGAATACTACTTTAATCGTCTGTTCAACGAATTCATGCTTAGTGCAATGGCTAATTTTTTTTGTTCTAGTCGCCACCAAGACTCCGCAAGATATCAGCACACCTCCAGCACTTGGTCGAGGTGCTTTAGTGGCCGATAGCATGGGTCTGGTATGCGATGTTGTGAGGAGGGAAAGCGGAAAGTAACATCCTTTGTAGGGAAAAACGCTCACGATGATTGCTCTTGTCCTTGCGACAAAGGAGGACGTCCCCAAGAATTACAGCAACAGTACCCTCATCAGTGCGTAGCGTCTTGCCGATGTGTGATGCCCACCCATTCGCTCTCAGTTGTCCCACTATCCGTCATCTCGAATTGGGAGAAACAAATTGACGAGCACTGCGTTAGAGGTGCCTTGTCCACCTGTGTTTACTACGGTGCCACACGTAACATGTCGCCTCAACAATTGATGAAATATGATATAGTCATCACTACTTACCAGGTCGTTTCTGGTGATGCCGATTTCGGTGCCATCACAGAGCCAGGCGTTAATGGGGATGGGCCTGTGAAGAAGAAGAAAAAGAAGGGAAAGGGTTTGTTTGAGGTGAAATGGAAGGTAAGCGGGTGATGGTCTACTTCATTTCTTACAGGCTAAAGCGAGGCATGACTTTCAGAGGATTGTTTTAGACGAAGGTCACAACATTAGAAATCCCAAGACGAAGATGGCTATGGCAGTATGCACGTTGACAGCTGAAAGGCGATGGGTGCTTTCTGGAACTCCTATTGTGAGTGTTGGAGTATATGTTCGCCTTCTATCTGATGCCTTTCCTGTAGATCAACTCTCCTAAGGTCAGCCATATTCTTGAGTTGAATTTGTTTATCTCTTATTGATTCTAACAGGATCTCGGTTCTATCCTTACTTTCCTTCAAATTTGTCATCCATTGGATGATGAAGACTATTTCAAGCGTCTAGTCTTGCGTCCATTGAAGCGCGGAGATCCTTCCGGTGCAGAGTTGCTTCGTGTAGGTTTGTTCGATCAGTAAAGTGATTGCTCTGAAGCTCCGCTAGGCATTGATGGGCCATATTTGCATTCGACGAACGAAGGAGGTAAGTTCTTGACAGACAGGCAATCATATAGTTGGTTCTCACGTTGCGAAAGATGCAAGATAGTAAAGGGAATTCCCTTGTGCCTCTTCCACCAGTGAGATCCTCGTGTATGATGCTCTCTTTATCCGCTCACAGTATGATAGGTGGACATCACCGTGGTCCCTGTAACTCTTAGTGAGAAAGCACGAGTAAGCGAAACACCAGCTGCGTGCGTCAATTCTGACCGTGTTTGCAGGCGCTCTATGATGCTGTGGAACTTGTTTCCCGACAGCGAGTCGAAAGCCTGATGAACGAAGCCGGAGGAATGAACAACGTTGTATGTACTGTATCATCTCGGATCCGATCGTCCTTCTGAGTTCTTATATGTTTAGGTGACTACTAACGTCCTGAGTATGCTTACCCGCCTACGTCAAATTGCTCTCCATCCAGGACTTGTCCCAACAAATTATCTGGAACAACTTCGGGAAAAGGAGGACAGTAACTCTGCCCACGGTACCGCCGTGCTGATCACACCTGAGCTCAAGGCCAATTTGGAAAAAGCTCTTCTCCAGGCAATCGAGGACAGCGAAGAATGTCCTGTTTGCTTCAATGAATTGACGGATCCTAGAATTACGTCGTGTGCCCACGCTTTCTGCTTTGCTTGGTGCGCGCCAGTCGTTTGCTGGTAATTTAGTGTAGCTTACGACTGACGTAGTATATCGGAGGTGATTTCGAGGGATCCAAAGTGTCCCATGGTAAGTCATTTCTCGCACTTTTCATCGACTGCGTCGCTGATTTATATTCAGGATCGCCGCCCTCTCACCATGCAATCGTTGGTGGCGCCGCCACCTCCTACGGACTCGACGCAAGCTCTCGCGAAGCAAGACATCGACCAATGTGCTGGGTCATCTGCCAAGATTGATCAACTCATCCACCTTTTAAAACTGATTCCGAGTGACGCCAAGAGCTTAGTCTTTTCCCAGTTCACTTCGTTCTTGGACCAGGTAACCGTGTTCGATGATCGTACTGGTATGTTGGTACTGACTCGCGGGTAGATTGGCAAGGAACTGGAAGAACAAGAGCGAGTCTGCCAAAAAAAAACCTTTTGATACTATACTGAGCGATTCCTGCAGGATCCCATATGTACGGTTTGACGGCCAGTTGTCCGTGAGAAAAAGACAGGAAGTGTTGGAGCGATTCTCCATTCCACTTGACCCTGATGAATCTCCTGTCCCCGGAGAACCGCTTCCGTCCACGCGCCAGAGTCGAAGCCAAACCGAGATTACGCATAACAGCGACGATTGCGTAGATATTGACAATGACTCGGATTTTGCTATCGAAGACAACTCAGACAACGAGTTTGAAGAAAACATTTCGGCCCGGGTCAAGAAAAGCAAGGCAAAGAACAAGAAGGACAAAGGCAAGGCAAAAGCGATACCGACCATGAAACAGGTTATCGACAGCTCTGCCTTTTATGGCGAGAACCCCAAGGTTATGTTGATTTCGCTCAAGGCGGGTGCATTGGGTCTCAACCTCACAGTTGCGAACCACGTCTTTTTGTAAGTCCGAAATTATTTTTCCGTGTTTAATTGGATGCTCAGAAATTTTTTTCAGGATGGATCCGTAAGTGCACGATGATACGGTATTGGTTTCATGGACTGACTAGTCTTTGCTGTTATGTTCAGATGGTGGCAGGTAATGTGACCAATCCACTCTTGCATCTTCTCTGCTGATCTTCTTATAGGAGGGCATCGAAAGTCAAGCCATTGATAGATGCAATCGGTAAGTGGTGTCCTTTCCCATTGGGTTAACTGGAACTGATATTTCTCCAGCATCGGGCAGACGAAACCTGTTCATGTCTACCAATTGATCGCCGAAAATACGGTTGAATCCAAGGCAGGTCAGTCTCTCGATCGCCACGGTTCGTTTTCCCAATTTTGTTCCAGGTGATTGAAATTCAGGAGAAGAAGAAACTCCTGATTCAACATGTAGGTGGTAGTCCGACCTTACGGCGGATGAGCGCTGACACGCAGATAGGCCTTTTCCGGTATCAAACGCACAGAGACACAGAGGGAGAAGAGGGAAGCAAGGCTACAAGGTATGTGATAGCGTTTCTTGTGCGGGCTATTGGCTGACGTGCGATATAGATTTGGTAGAGTTGTTTGGGCTCCGCAATCGGCGGGGCTAAGAGAGTGTTTATGCGGAACTACTTTTGGAATTGTACCTATTCAGTCTTACGGTATACACAACATAGTTATTGCTCTCTGTCGCAGTGTATAATGCAATTTATGTTTTGATCTGGATTTTCTGCCAATCGGAAAGATAGGGAATACTGTCTTTGCTCGGCTTGTCGGCTGCTTGGGGGTACGGGTTTGACAGAGTGCTGGGAAATAGCCATGTTGGGACGGATGGATATTCTTTTGGCCCATTCGATCCAGTGACTCCGGGGTCCAGCACTTGAACACTCGTCATTGTGTCCCGAGATTGGTACCAATATAAATAAGATTCATGCAATGGTCCTTCTTTACCACCCTGAGCATAAACATCGGCTTTTTCTTCACCATGCCCAGAATCTTATGGTCGCACAGGCGACCTTGAGCTGATCAGACGCTCTCCATTGTCAATGACTCCGACTACATGCACCTCGTTCTTTCGGTACGTCAGATCATAATGCTCAACAAGGAAATGATACCATTTGTGTCACATACTTGGCTTCTATTGGTGCTTCCCGGGCAAAAGCTCGTTCGTTCCGACGATCTTGTACGGGCTAACATTCTGATGGCCATATGTGAGCGCTAGAAAAACTTAGCTGCGCCGGAAATGTCGCGCGGCTCTGCCGTACGTCCAGGACTCGGAGGAAGGAATCGTTGATATTGTGGACGAGTCGGATGATCATTCCGGATTAGGATAACGCGGATGATCCCAAGGTGAAAGCTCCTCGTCAACAATGTTTCTCGATCCGAAGGAATGTACCACGTGGCCGCACTCGGCGCACGACGCCCACAATTTTGCCATGTCCCCACACTTTGAGCATGGCGTCCAGTTCCTGTCACCGACGTTGTCGTGTCCATTGGTATCCTATTACACGAGCGCATTTCGAGCTGGTCACGGATATATCGTGATGATAAAAGATATATCAGAGTTATACATTCATAAGCATCGTGCGCGTCTTCCCTTCAGCTTTTTCTCGTCCCTCGGGGAACCAGAACTACTTCGAACGTGGCTATTATACGGTAGTGCAAGTAGTACTCCCGAATTGGAAACTGTATAGTTCTGGCAGTTACCGAGAGGCGTTAAACCTTAATCTTGGCCAGTGTTGAGCTCATCGCCGAGGCGGAATTACTTCAAGACCCTCGACAACTCAAAATGGCTTCCGTCCAAACACTCCCCAGAGACGTCTCGAGAATAGGCCAGGAAATTAAACTTTTTGGAAAATGGGACACTCAAGAGTACGTCCGTATATGCAAAGAGGAATTCGTCGTTGATCCTGGCTACAGCGTTGAGGTCAAGGACATCTCGTTGACCGATTACATTCAGGTTCGCCACGCAGTGTACCTCCCTCACACGGCGGGCCGTTATGCCAAGAAGCAATTTAAGAAGGCCCAAATGCCCATCGTCGAACGCCTCGTGGACAGTCTGATGATGAAAGGTCGTAACAACGGCAAAAAGCTCCTGGCCGTTCGCATCGTCGCGCACGCATTCGAGATTATTCACCTCCTCACCGACCAAAACCCCATCCAGGTGCGTGCTCGAGGCGACAGCTGTTGGCTCGGTGTGTTGATGTGGACTAGGTGCTCGTGGATGCGATCGTCAACACAGGTCCTAGGGAAGACTCGACACGCATTGGGTCGCAGGGAACGGTCCGTCGCCAGGCCGTAGATGTGTCGCCGCTGCGGCGAGTCAATCAGGCGATTGCGCTCTTGACGATTGGCGTAAGCAGCGAGGAGTGTCGAATGGGTGATCCGTGTTCTCACTGATTGGACAGACTCGCGAGTCGGCTTTCCGAAATGTGAAATCGATCGCCGAGTGCCTTGCTGATGAACTCATCAACGCTGCCAAGGGATCCTCAAATTCGTATGCTATTAAGGTTAGGCATACGCCACAATGTTCTCAGAGATTATTCCTACTGATGTGACACCCGTGTAACAGAAAAAGGACGAGCTCGAACGTGTCGCCAAGTCCAACAGGTGAAAAGGCGTGTATTCCGTCTGCTATGTGGAACAAGTGGGTTCGGGGTTGGCAT